>VNKC01003223.1:0-78485 GCA_008042775.1 Drosophila pectinifera
CCAAAACACCATTAATTTCAAATCGGAAAGCAGTTCTGTGTTGGTTTTTACGTAGTTAATAAATCTGCATATTTGGTTTAAAAATAAATTTTTTGTCGATTTTTGAAAATTTTAATGATGTAACCCCTTATCGAATTTTCAAAAATTGGCCAAAATTTTTTGTTTACATATTTTAATGGTAAATAATTAAGAATTTAACGGCGAATCGGACAGTATACGGCATTTGGCTGTCATTCCATTTTTGGCCAAAATATGCTGTTATTTGTGGGTCTTAAAATCGGTTTTTTATGTCCTAATTTGTGGGACAAATCAATGTTCAAAATATTCATAACTATGCCAAAACACCATTAATTTCAAATCGGAAAGCAGTTCTGTGTTGGTTTTTACGTAGTTAATAAATCTGCATATTTGGTTTAAAAATAAATTTTTTGTCGATTTTTGAAAATTTTAATGAAGTAACCCCTTATAGAATTTTCAAAAATTGGTCAAAATTTTTTGTTTACATATTTTAATGGTAAATAATTAAGAATTTAACGGCGAATCGGACAGTATACGGCATTTGGCTGTCATTCCATTTTTGGCCAAAATATGCTGTTATTTGTGGGTCTTAAAATCGGTTTTTTATGTCCTAATTTGTGGGACAAATCAATGTTCAAAATAGTTCACAAGAAGACATACGCGTCTTTAAATTGGTATTTTTATACCCAAATTTTTTGGAAAAGTCAGAGTAAAAAATATTCATAACTAAGCCAAAATAAGTGGAAAACAACACTTATTATGCTGTTTCTCTGGCTGTCTTCCTCTCTGCCTCTCTCTTTCACCTTACGATTAAAAATATTATTAATTATTGTATAAATTTTAAGCTGAAGCTTTCATATAGTTACTATAAATCTCTCTAAATTAATTACAAGCTCACTGACAGATTTTCCCTGGACCTGCTAAATGAGTAAAAGGTATAATAAATTAAGTTTAATATTGAAAAATAACAATTCTAAATTAAAAACTCAACACAAAAATGTTTTGAAAATGCCTTCATGAGGTTTTTAGCTTTGGTTTTGGCTTGGAGTAGTACTTTGCGCTTTTCTCTACCAATTAGGGCGTCCATTCACGGGAAGTTCGTGGATATACTATTTTTCCGCCTGTCGAGCTGTTCGCATAATTAAAATTTCGCGGAACAGGCACATATTTCCATTTCCAATTAGGGCTTAGTTCCTGGCAACACACTGGGGCTACTTCTTATCCAGTTCGCCAGCTTAAAAATAACGATACTCTGATTACTGGCAATATTTCTGCCGACTTTTCGTCCGATTCGCTCGTGCTTTTCGCGCTCTCCCACTTCTATATACCAGTGCACTATGGAAGCTAGTTACGGAATCCTTGGGACTCCCCTTAATTGGATGCTGCTGCCGCAGAGCACGGGACATGTAATAAGGGGGAGAAGCAGACAAAAACAGATAAAGACAAGGCGAAAACAAAACAAAAAAGAAAACATAAAGCAGAAGGAAAAAAGTGAGCAAAGATTGGCGAAATTGCCGTGAAAGAGTTTTTCAAAGAATTCGCTGTGCGCCCGTCTTCGGCCCGCCTTGGTTGTCCCCTGAAATCTGCCCCGCATTTTCCAATGGCAGTTGTTATTGCTCTTGTTTGTTATTGTTGTTGCCCGTCCTCAGATGCTTGTTGTCGCTGCTCCGCCCCCGCCACTCGGCCCGCAAACATCCCCCAGACCTTGCCCCATTGCCGCTTGAGTTACGCTCAGCCACCCGCCTGTGCCGCGTTCAGACTTTCAGACTTTTGCCACAAAAATGCCTTAACGCAGCATGTTCCACATTCGGCGGCATTCAGCATTTGCTGCTGGCTCCCGCCATCCAACGAGGGGGCCCCAGATTAGCCCCCAGACTCGGTCTCGGTCTCGGTCTGGGTCCCAGTCTCGGTCCCAGCCTCTGTCTCGGTCCCAGCTTCAGTCTCCGTCTCAGTTGTCTCCTTGCCTCTCCTCTGTAGCAGCGCCAGAGTCCTTTCCCAGATACCCTAAGGTCCTTAAGTGGTACATCTTTGAGTCTTCACATCAACTTAAAATAATAACTAAGACTTGGCTTGCTTTTGAACTGTTTACAGGAATTGTAATTCCATCTCTCACAGAGTATTTGTTCGGTGAAAGTAGAACTAGTTTAGATAATAAATATTTATAATATATATATTGATAACTAAATATTTAAAAAGAGAGGTGAATGTGAAGACCAGAGATGACCTCAAGGGGTTGCAAAGTACAGGGTATTCGGCGAGGCCTTTCTTCTGGTTTGAATGATTAAATCAATAGTGTGCGGTGCGGTGGCACTGCCTGCAGTTCATGCCAGGGAAAGCCCCCTCCATGGGAACCCTCCTCTCCCGACCATCCGGCCATCCGACCATCCGACCATCCGACCATCTGCCCACCCATCCGTCACCCGGTGCATAGCACTTCAGTTCAGCTGAGTTCGGGGCTGGCATTGTCAACGTCCTCGGCGTAGTCATAGTCATCGCCATCACCATCCCCATCCCCATCCCCATCGTCATCGTCATGTTTCGTAACTTGAGTTGTTTAATGCACTTTTGCCTGGTGACTGGCATTTTTGAGATGCCCCCCCCCAGGAATCCCAGTTGCCTGCATATCTGATGAGCATGTAAAATAATTGAAATGCATTCAAAAGTTTTCCAAATGCCCCGAAAGGAGCGGTGGGTGGCGTCCTTGACAGTGCATTCGTGAGCAGGATTTGTGCACTGTCGGAATTGTTAATCGAGCGTGTCGAGCTGCCAAAACGGAATGGAAATGGATTTCCCAGCAATTTCCCAAGCCAAGCCAAGCCAAATCAGACATGAATGTCGTTTTGATTTCGCTCAGCGAGTGACAATGTGTCAAAATGGCCCACAGATGCGGTGGCTGGGCCAAGACAATTGCCAACTAATTATGGCCAGGGCCTCTCATAATCCGGATCTATTTCCCAAAGCACCAGCCTTCGAAACTTTTGCTTTGAGCTGGCCAAAAGAGGATTGCATCTGCCGCAGGGCAGCCATAATAATCACAGTTTGTGGGGCACAAGAGGATGGTGAAATCTTTTCATGAAATGTTGTTACCCAATTACAGATAACAAAATAGTAGATGGATAGAATTAAGATCCTTGAGTGAATGCTTTCAGCATATATAATTCCCTGAATTAACTCTCTCTCTTAAATTGCCAGAGATTCCTGAAAAAACTACTACTTCGGAGTCCTGCATTCTCGCGGTGTAATGGCACGCCGCCATGGTCCTCGCAATTACAATTATATCACTCATACGCCAGGAGCGCCGAGGGCGTCCTTGCCCTGCCAGTCATTCAGTCAGTCAGTCAGCCAGGAGAGCCGGGCAGGGGTGGTGCCCCCACCAGGAGTGCTGAAACCGGACCCGCCGCTTGTTCTGCTCCTGGTTATCGCACTGGCCCCTAATTGCCGGTTCGCCAGCTCTGGCTCTGGCTCCTGTCCTGCTGGCGATTACTCATTATTCAATCTGGCTGCTAAATGCTTTAATTACGTTTGCTTTGCCAATTAAAAACAACAACTAGCCGAGTGGCGCAGCACACTACCTCTGTGGCAGGCGGAGGCGGAGGCCAATCGCTCGGACATTGACCTCGTCCGACTACCGACCACCCGCTGGCCCCCCCGGGTCAAGATGAACGCTCGCCAGGCACGCCAGGTGGAGCACACTCTGCCCGCGCCCCTCCCTCGCGGCAGGCGGGAGCAAATCTTTTGGCAACTCGTCAACAATTGCGTGTTGACGCAGGACGCAGGACGCAGGACCCCGGCCCCAGCCCGTGCCCTTTAGCTCCTCGCATATTTCACGCGCCCTTTTGTTTGCCTCGGTGGCGATGCCAAAAAAAAGCATAAAAAAGAAGCGCCAAAGAACCGAGCAGGCGGAAGGCGGAAAGCATAGAAATAGCACTGGGGCACAGTGAACTCGGCTTTAAGAAAATGTATCTATATGATGGAGGGAAGAGGAGCCCTTGTGTTGCCGAAAACTCGATGTATCTGAGAGACATTTATCCTTGATGAAATACTCAAAAGGTAGAAAAGATTCTCCTGAGTCAGATGCTATTTGCAGCTGACTTCCGACCACTGTGCCCCCAAACAGCAGGCACAACTTCATTACTGTCGAGCTGGCTCACTCCGCCCCTTCCTGCGTGGGCTGGGATTTATTCAATTTAATTTGGCATCGGCTTCAAATCGGGACCTGGGCCTCGTGGTGTCGAGGCATGTGATTAAAAATTGTTTACCAAGTTCATTGACATTGAGTCGAGTTGAGTTGCGTCGTCGGCTGACGGAAGCCGTTCGGCGGAACTCGGCTGCCTAGCAATCCGCGGACAAAGAGCGGCGTCCGGAAATGGAGGCTCCTAGCCGGGCTGCCTCACAGGAGGAGCCTCGCAGCGAGATACAAATCGCTGTGAACTTTGCTCCGCTCAAAGGACCTCAATAAGAGAAGAGTTTTTTCGGTTTATTTAAATTATTTCCTGGTGGAAATGAGAAGAGCTCGCCATCTTTTGATTGCCCTGCACCGCGATCTTGATTCCCTAAGATAGGCCACTAATTAATCAATGTTAAGTGAAGAATCCCTATCAAACAGGGCCTACTAGTTGGCAGTGTTAATGACGCAAAAGAAGTCCTGCTTCCTTCCTTTAAGATACATGCACATTAGTACCTGTACCTGCCACTGACTCTCATTGACTCAGTAAAATTACATATCGCTAGGCTGTTACTTGGAATTAAATAAAACTACTTGGCACTTTTATTTTCCACTCGAAGTGGACTTCATTTCTCCCCTTCTACTATGCAGGACTCACTCGGTAAGAATAAAGTCCTTAGAACTGCAGAGGCCCAGGGACAGGACATCTATTAATCAATGCTGTGAAATTAAAGGATCCCTCGCTGTAAAGTGCACCGTGTCCGGTGCCATTTGCGTAATTCGCACCGCCTGTCACCCGGCCACCATTAATTATGCGATTTAACCAGTGCGTGGCACTGGCCAATACAATGCGTTGATAGGACCTATTATGCGTAGCTGGCAGCTTGGCAGTGGCCTTAGGTCCTGGGAAGATTCGCCAGAAGTGCATGTGCTCGGGACTCGCAGGAGGCGGTGGAGGTGGCAACTAAACCCAGCCACGCTCCATAATGGGGATGATTTATTCAAGGGCCCCGGTCCCTGCCTTCCGTCTCGCATCTCCGTCTCGCGCCGGCCTATCACTCATACGCCCCGGGTGCCGGGAGCAGCTGTTGTCGCGCTTGCAGAGCGGCGCAGAGCGGCCCCCAATGGAAGCCGAAACCAGAGCAGAAACTGTAACCGAACCCGGAGAGGCAAACCGCTTGCAGCGAGCTCTCCCGCAGAAGGGAAACGGGCGGGTTGGAGCGGAAGGCGGGCCGAACACAATGGCTAATTATGACACCCGGCGCTTTCAGCGGACTGAAATCGGAGCCCGGAGTGGGGCCCAGCTAATGGAAGCGTTTGAAGCATTAACTTCCATTGTGCGAGCCATTAATGAGATGGGCTTCGGCTATAAATCAGCCGATTTTCATCTCCGGCGATTTATAAATGCCGGGTTTCGATTGCAACTCGCTGCAGGCCCTGTTGGAATGCCAATCCGATGGGGTAATGAGATCTAGGAGCACTGGGTTCCTGGGAGCACTGGCTTCCTGGGAGCCCCAAGGCATTCACCGATAATTAGGGACTAAATTTGTATACCTATCATAGTCTATCATATCTCGACTTGATTCTATTCAAATGCTTCCTGAAAAGAGTGTGCAAAGTGCTGGCTCCCAGTATTAGGCCGGCATTCTTCGAGTTTATCCAGGGATCTGCAGGACCCGGGTTACCAGCCACTCAGAAGGTAAGCCTATGCTGAAGGACTACCTTCTGTGAATAGAAAACAATCCAAAGACAGCCATATGGTATTAAGATATCTAGATATATGACTGGGTCTCTGGCCAAAGATATATATACTTCCGTGCGGCATATTATTTTCACAGAAGAAGATTTCCCGCTTAAAGCTGTGCTTTAAGTGACACTTGCCGTGCTCGGCCCAGAGCGTCTGGCTTGGTTCTGTTTTCATATTTCGCCGGCAGTTCATATTTTTATTTCCGCCACAAATCTTCCACATTCCCATTGGCCGCGGGCTGCTCTGTGTCCCGTCACCGCGACTGCAGGGCGATAAATATCAAATACAATTGCCCCGAGCCAGCCAGCCCGGACCACAACTCCAACTCCGACTCCAGAGCCAAAAAAAGGAGCCCAGAGCCACCCCGAGGAGCTGGCGGAACGGTGACTAAGGAGCAGTTGACCCAGTTTAGCAGCTTATGGAATAATTCATTATGTATTTGCTTGCCATTGTCACTTAATTTGAGTGGGGTTTCCCGCCCGACCCGCTCGACCCGCTCACCACATTGCGGTACTTCGGCGTTGCGGGCAATTTGCCTGCGAATTAATTGTCCACGTCCTGGCGGCGGAGTAATGAGTTGGAGAGGGGAGAGTGGCAGTGGGAGTGGGCATCGAATCGGTGGGGGAATCGGTCGGGGAATCGATCAAGCCTCTAAGCGAATCGACCTGCGGACACAAAGGCCTCCGTGCGCCCCCCCGGGGCGGCTTCCGTGTTTTTGTTCTGTATTTAAGTGAAATTGTTTATTTGCGTTACTTTTATGGTCTTCTTTAGTCGTTGACAGCAATTTGTTTAGCCCGAAGGGCGTGGGCGTGGGCGTGGGCGTGGGTCCGGAGCTTAAGGCCTTAAGGTTCAATCGAACTGCCATCGCATCCAATTAACCTTGCTGGGGCCTAATCAAAATGCAGCTGGCGAGCGCCTCGGACCCGTCCTGCCTGATAAATCAGTTTCGAAGCCGCCGGAGCACGGATATTGAGTCCTGGCCAGGTGGAGCCTGTCGGCTGGCGGTCAGCAGCCATGTCTGGCCTTCATCCCCCCCTCCCGGCTCTATCTACATCTCCGTTTCCGGCTCCGTCTCCGTCTCCGTCTCCGTCTCCGTCTCCTTCTTCGTCTTCATAGCCATCGCCCTTCTACTTTGGCCGACTTTCAAGGCTCACGTGCGTGACAGGACTTCAGCCGAGTTGACTAACTCCGACCCTCTGACCCGCTATCGACTAGCCTTCAGCTGCCCTAAGAAAGGGTTCTTCGAATATTTTATAGAGCCTAAGCTCAGGCTTTAGTCCTTCCCTTAAATATCAGACTCTGCCTAGTGTTAATAGTTAAAAAAAGAGAGCTCTTATTGCAGGTTTATGACTATTAGACATTGTACTAATTATTATTATTATTATGGGGCTAGGAAATATATATGGATCAGGGAAAACTGAGCTAAACTCAACCGAAGGGTATTCGCTGTTCCCTTACTTTAACTCTTAACTCGCACACACACACACGTAACCTTGCACACAAAGGCGGCCAGGAATAGTAAAACTTCCTGTCGCCTCGCTGGACAGACAGACAGACAGACAGAGAGACAGACAGGAACTCCCTTGAACTTCCCCTCGGCTCGTAACGTATTCATCAAACGCCAATCCAAGTTGACCCAATTTCGCTCTCTTTTCGGCTTTATGTGCGTAGTCGCCTCGAAACGCATTCACGTGAAGCAGCGGCAGGAGGAGCAGGACCTTGAGTCCTGTTGTGCCCCTTTGAGGCGTAAGGAGTGCGATCCTGGCGGCGGCTGGGCCCGGTTTTGGCGTGGCCAATGTTGAATAATTTATTTATGTTTGCTTGGTTGTCGATGCTGATGGTTCACGTGTCAGGTGCCAGTTTGTGGGGCTCTCTTCCCAGACTTCTTGACTGCCCTAGAGGCGCCTTCGGGCCAAGTTCGCCCAGTTCGCCAGGCAAGGCTTCGAGGACAAGGGCCAGGCAAACACACTCGGCTCTGGCACCTACACACACTCCGGCGGCAGGCCCAAACTTGGGCCTGGATTCCCCGTTGGCCAAATCCCTGGCAGCAAATCAATGGCAGACCTTAAAGCCCCCTCGAATTACGGCTACGGCCTGGCAGACAATGGACTGAGAGGATTGGGGCCAGGCCTCCAAGCCCCACTGTGCACTCGGCTAATTGCCCAAAACAGTGTGGCTCCAAAATGGCCAAAACGGCAATGAAAATTGATGCCTAATTGCCCTAAGCCCCGGTCAGCAGCCGAGGCGCCCCATCATTTTCCAGCCAAATGCCGCCCGAAGGGGTTACTGCTCGCCGCCAGTTAATAAACCGATTACACTTAATTTATACCCCTGACCGGGCCAACACATTACGTTTGCAAAGTTCCAGTTCGAGTCGAGTTCGAGTAGAGCGGGATTCCGCTGCTCGGAATTAATTCCCCATTTCAATGGCTCAATACTGAGTGAGGAGCTGCGTCAGGGATTCATAATTCAATTCAGAAACTTGGCTGCCAATTGTGTGCCCTCCAAATTCTGCGAGGGTAAGTGCAAGAAGAGATTGGTATTCACTATGTTCTTATCCTGACCTTCAGTCAGAGGTAAGTAAGGCAGTAAGGGAGTCCTTTCCGATCCTGTAGAGAAAGAACAACTATATTGTATAATAAATCCCAGGTTTATGCTAGGTCAGAAGGGCTAACCAACTGCAGGACATGTCAGCACCGGCTTCCCGGAGTTAGTTGCCTATAATAAGTTAGTGTTAAATGGAAAGGAGCTGTTCAGCGGGACAGGGAGGAAGGGACAATGGCTTGACACGGCCTAATTGCCAGGACATTTATGATTTTTTATACATTAACACACAGCACACACACCAAAAGAGAGCCACACAAGAAGTAGTTTGTGGGGTAAAAATATAAAATCCACAGCCTGGCAGCTTAATTGCCTCGTCTGATTTAAGTATTCCCGAGTGTCCTGCGAGGCATGGGCATAGTCCTTAGGACACCTTGAAATTGTGGAGCGAGTACGCGTGGCGATGCAAATGCAGCGGAAACCCTACCCCTCCCAGGCCATTCCTTGGCGAATATTTCACCCAATGACAGTTCGGTCGGTCGCCCACGTAGCGGGGTCAAAGGAGCGCCGGGCGGGACAGGACTTTCGGGCGGCGACGCGACGCGGCGACCCAGCGGCTGCACATTTCTATTCATTTCAATTGCACTCATTCACGGAGTAAGCAAAATTAAAGTACGTGACCCTCTTGCGATGCGCTGCAATGCCATTGAGAGGGACAAAAAGGTGGAGTCCTCGCTCTCAGCTCCCATCTGGCAGCTTCGGAATGGACAGTGTGTTGAGTGGACAGAGTCCAGGTGCGAGGACCCGTTGTCGCGGCCTTGCGAGCATTGCACATTTTTCTATAAAATATTCATTAACCCGATATTCATTAAAATGACGCCGACTCGTTAGGGTTAATGGCGCCAGTGGCCCCCAGTCGGTCGCCAGAGCTCCGTAATTATAGAGGTCGGGGATCGGGGATCCGGGTATCCGGGTATCCGGGGATCCAGGGCTAATGGCCAACTAACCGCGCCGCCAGCTATGTAGGTCAAGCATCCCATCCCCATAACCATTCACATCCTCGCCGTCGCCGTCGCCGTCGCCGTCGCCGTCGTTGTCTCCATCTCCGTCGCCGCTTCTCGGGTTCGGAAATGCAGGCCATATCTTTTCAAAACCGCTAATCCACTTCGCACTTCGCACTTCACCAGAACGGGAGTCCGCTCCACACTCCCCGCTCCACACTCCCGCTCCACACTCCACGCTCCCCTCGGCCGCGACAATCATCGAAATGAGTAGCAACAACAAGGCGCTCGCCAGACAAGCCAAACATATCAAATAGATACAATTACGCACACACAGGATGCGCAGAAAGGAGGAAAGTCTGGGCTTAGCGTACCCACACAGCACAGCACTCCTCGCACACAGACACACACACAGAGTACGTGGCTGCGTGACCTCTAACCTTAGCACCTGCCAATGGTAGCTGGAATCAAAAATTGCCAAGCTGTTGGGGGCGGGAATTGATCCATTACCTGGCTGGCTGGCTGGCTTACCTGCCTCCTGGTACACTTAGAGAAAGTTCCCGAAACAGTGCAGTGATGCAATGAATGGAGAGGACAGGTTTTGGGAGATCTTAATCGAGATTTTCAACTGTTTGCTTACACATCTCATTAGTTTTTAAGGGAAGCTGCAGCCAGGACCTGCTCTTGGAAATGCTCGAATTTAGTGTCAATTTTGGGCTTATCTCAATGCGGTTTGTATGGATTTCAGACTTTCAAACAGGTGAGTTACTCTATAATTTATGTGTAAATAACAAGGCAAATCAGCATGTAAAGCCAGGTTTCAAGGACTTATCTCCAGAGGTCCCGTGAGAGTTTTATTGGCAGACTTTCCAGTAAGCCAAGTGAGAGACTGTCATGAGTATCAAATCGAGCAGCGACTTGAGCCAATCTGCCTCTACGTTTCGGGGACTAACTTTATTTCTGCGAATGCCAAATGTTCGCCCTTCAAATATTAGGCATCTCAGCCATTCTTAGCCTACTTTTCGCATTGTGTACGCCGACAGGTCGCCCCGCTCTATCCATATGCAAACAAGCTACAAAAGCAGCAATACAGCATGCAAAAAAGGAAAAAATATAAATAAGTGGCGGCAGGCAGCAACAACAATGACCAGTTTCGAGTGTTGGCCTCGTGTTGACTTTTGTGAAAGGTGTGACAATATTTACAATGTCTTGTTAATTGAATTTAATGCGTCCTCTGTGTATGTGTGGGTGTCGCCTCCCTCGACGCCCTCGCCCCGTCCTCGTCCTCGTGCTCGTCCTCCTCCCGTCGAGTGTGTTTAATCAGGCAACAAAAGTTAATTCAAATTATTAATGGGCGATTTGCGAGCATTGAGCACATGCGCCCGTCTCCTTTGTCATCGCATCAATCGCCTGATCGGTTCTCCACTTTTATTTATTTCTGTTTTGGCAGTACCCCCCCCCCCCCTGGGAGGCCCCTAAGCCCGGCTTAAGGGGGGCTCAGGATTCGTGGCTCCCAAAAAATAGGGGAATTCCCTGCAAAGCCACCAAGGCCAGCCCTCTTTCAACCGGACGCATTGAATCAGGATTGAACGCTGGCTGAACGCTGGTTGAACGCTGGTTGAACGAGACATGCTATAAAAAGAAGCCCGTATTTGCGAAAATACTGGGAATTTCTATCTCGCCATGTAGCAGGCATGTCGAAGGTAAAGAACATATAGATGGCGCACAGGTGGCGCCACAAAAAGCATAGGAGTGACTCAGCGCTGGCACAAAGTAGAAAAAAACAAGAAGGAAGGCCTTGGAAGGCTTTGGAAAGCCGAGAAGTTGAAACTTGTATACTCTTGCGTCCGTCTTGAGTTTAGGAAAGTCTATGAAAATATAACAGATAATACTAATAATAATAAAATTAGATAAAGGGAATACATAAAATAAAATAAATGAGGAAGTATCAATGATTAAAATTGAGTTCTTTGCCAACTATTCTAAGATGACAAATAGGAGTACGGCAAAAATAATATAATAAATAAATATATATATATATATATATATACAATATATAATAAATAAAAAATAAATAATAAATAATAAAACAGATAAATTTTAAGAGCTATGAGCTGAGTTAGTAAACAATATAGTGGCAACTTACTATATGCATCTCGCTTGCACTCGATGCAAGCTTTTTTATGGTTTCTTTTTATATCTAAGTTATTCTAAAAATGTTTCTTTTTTAGAGCAAACATCTGGAAGCCTTATGGAATATGTTCCGAAATGGCGGCTGGGGACTTAATTTTATGCACAAAGCTTTAAGTACCGAATGTGGCTTTCTTACTTGCTCTGGTCTGCACATCTTTTATTAAATCAACACTGATAAGCAGAGTGGCGCCACTTGGGTCGACGGACAGCTGCTGCACTACAGGCGTGTACATGTAAAATTTCTTACACGTAAAATACGCACCACCTGCAGCGACGGCCGACAGGGGCGCCTCACTCCAGCTGGGTGGCGGCCACGCGTCGTATGAGTAATGCGCGCGTAACTTCGCAGAAAAGGGGAACTTTTTGGCGCGCGACTGCAGCGTGACTGCGACTGCGACTGCGACCTGCAGCATTAATTCACTCCAGGCAGACTGACTGACTCGGCATACTTGCGATAGCCAATGGCTAATTGCATTATAAATAAATCGAATGACGGCGGACTGCATTCGTCGAATGCCGCGGGCATGAATAGCTCGATAAGATGCGAGAGAGTTCGCGATTAGGAGTGAAGTGGAAGCGGGAATGCTCGCCATGGGCGCCGGCCGTCCACCTGCGCGATGTCGAGGCTCCACTCGAGATGCTAGGGCCAATTGGGGTTAAGCCTGCCCCGATAAGCAGCTTCCGCTCGGAAGTGCGGCTGAGAGCCTCCGCCAAGCGCATCGGAATGCGAGCCAATCAGTTCGGCAATCAACCTGCAATCGCCTTGCCTGTGAAGCCATAAGCGGCTTCCGATTGGAGGGGCAAAGAACCCTCGAGATAGCGAATTGAATCGCTTCGGCACTGCATTCTTACAGGAAGCAGATATTGTCACGAAATGATGATCATTTGATTTGATTTTATATTCAAATATCAACTTGATCTATTGCCAATTATAAGTATGTAGTATAAGTGCAGGGAATAGCGTTTACCATGAAGAAACGAGTATAGAGTTTATAGGTCCTATTTTCTATTATTAATCTCAGGATTGTACTTTGTCAGATCAAATGTGGGGTAATTTCAAGCCAGCTTTGATGGAAGTTTACAATGATATGTTCTATGATATGTTTACCTGAACTCCCTGAGTTTATAGGTGCTATTTGTATATAATTAATCGCAGGATTGTACTTTGTCAGATCAACCTGAAACCAAGCCTGCTTTGATGGAAGTTCACAATGATATGTTCTATATACATGATATGTTCTATATATATGATATGTTCTATATATATGATTGTTCTATATATTTGATATGTTCTATGATATGTTTACCTGATTTCCCGCTATCGATGTACGTATTGGGCGCGATAAGCAGCTTCCGATCGGAAATGAGCAGAACCCCTGACTCGATATCGGGCTAATAGTCGCAGGCCCAGTCTTGGCAACAAGTGCGATAAGTCGAGGGCCTATTAAGTCATAAACGCGGCTGATTGGGGCACCGAGAGTGCGATGAGCAAGCGCTGCGATCGGAAGTGGGAGCTGCGAACTTGGGGAGTCCTCTGTAGGCCAAGACCAGTAGATGAAAGCCCCAAAGTCCTTTCTGCTTCGTTTGTCTCTTCAAGTTTAATCTGCGCAAACTTAGAGCTAAGCACAACAATGTCGGCTCCGTTTCATTCACAATCGTTTTTATTCACATACACTAAGAACTATTCAAAAAAAATACTTAAAATAAATCACAGTAGATTTAAGCATTTTTTTGTTTGTGGCTGGGTCTTCCTTGTGGTTGGGTCTTGGCTGGCGAGCGGGGAGCTGGGAGCTGGGTGCTCTCGCCTGGCCGTTCACAAATAAATAGGTATATATATTCCATATGGATACGAATAATAAATAAATAAATAAAATAAATAAATTACTACACATAGAGAAAAAAAACGTAGCCATACTCTAAATGGAAAATAAATAGTCGAGGGGATGGGAGCAGGATGGAGTGGCTTGAGGTGCTGCATGGAGTGCCCACTGGAATGGAAGGTGCTCTAATACTCAATAAATAAATAAATCCTAAAGTACGTGTCTAAAATGGCATTCGACAAAAATTCTTCGTTCTCTCCCTGTCTGGATATGGGGTCCTCTTTTTGGCTTGCAGGCTGCGAATGCTGTTCCGATGCTCCGATCCTTAAACTGAAACTGGGACAGCATTCGCCATAATACTGGAGCGGCTTGATGTGGACTCTGGCCTTGGCTCAGCACTCGGCGGATCCGCAGTCGGAGCCGGAGCTCACTCCTGCCGCATTGGGGGAGGAGCCCAGGTCGACCATTTCCGAGCTGCCCGACCGCAGGCCGGTCGCTCCTGCTGCCGCTCCTGGCGATGATCCTGGGAGAGCTGGCGCCGCGTGAGGGCGCTCCGCACTGCTGCGCCGGCGATGTCGGCGCAGGGCCTTGTGCAGGGTCTTGTAGATGTTCTCCAGGTACTGGATATACAGCTCCTTGCTGGCCTTGAGGTCCCGCATGTCCGCCGCGGCACTGCCGTCGGCCGGCGTGTAGAACTTGAGCCGCTCCTGCATCGCCTCCCGGCTGACGCGGCTCAGCTTGGCGCCGTTGCTGTTCGGATAGGAGGAGTTGATGGTCGTCTCGATCTCGCAGAGCATGTACCGGGCGCTGACCAGGAGGTCGTGCAGCTCGTCGGCCCCCTTGAGGCCGCGCTGGTGCTCCTTGAGGAACTTGTACTGCGCCCGTCCCAGATACGAGAAGCTGCCCACGAAGGTCTGGATGTGGCGGTACCAGGTCTTGAGCTTCACCTGCAAATACAAAGAGAAGAAGAAGGCCTGGTCAGTGATGCTCAGTTACTCAGTTACTCAGTTACTCAGTTATCCAGCTAGTCAGTTAGTTGGTCAGTTGGGGGAAGGGCATGCAAATGAGAGGAAACTGGTCTGCGCCGCCCAGGGCGGAGCAGGTCCGCTTCTGCCACATCCCATCACCCATCACCCATCGACCATCGACCGTCGACCATCGACCGTCGCCCGTCACCCGTCACCCATCAGTCAAGAACAGAGTCGCGTCCAGTGATCGGATCGCTACTTACCGCCGATGTGGGCCTCGTCATGTTCGGCAGGAACTTGTACTCGTGCGGCCAGTAGTGGAAGTCGACGTACTCCTGGTTGGCGCGGCGGCTGATGTCTTGGTACTCGCTGCGCGCCACGTTCCTCAGGCTCTCGAGGTACTGCAAGCAGAGGAACAAGGAAAGGAGAGGATAAGTAAAGCATTTCTCTGGAGGAAGAGCAGCTTGGGTTCTGGGGCATTCCAGGAGTGACTGGAGCTCCAACTCACCTTGCGCTTGATCACGCGTCCTTGGCCGGAGCTGTCTCCAGAGCTCTCGCTGTCCGGATTGAAGCTGCCGCCGCAGGGATTCTCCCACTCGGGGATCTGGGGCAGGGCGCCGGAGAAGAGGCGCAAGTTGTGGCTGCGGGCGTGGCGCGTCCGCTGGCGACGCATCTCGCGGCGGGCGGCCCGGATGGCCGCCTGGGTGATCTCCTCGTAGCTGCTCTCGCTCAGGCTGAGGTCGCTGTCGTAGCTGCCCTCGCCGAAGCTCTCCACCAGGCCGTGGTAGGGATTGACGTTGAAGCGGGGGAGGCCCTCGCTGGAAGCGGCGCCGGCGGAGGAGGAGGAGGAGGAGGAGCGTCCGGAGGCGTCCTCGTCGTAGGCGTAGTCCAGTGCAACCTGGTCGCGCAGGTGCCGGGCCTGGGGCAGCGGCATCACTGAGGCCAGGATCATGATGACCAGCAGCAGCTGCCGGCTGTGGCAGCTCCAGTTGCTACTGCTGCCGATGCGCTGGCGGTTGCTCTGTGGACAGACTGCTGGGGAGAGAGGGGAGAGAGGGGCGAGAGGGGGGTATGGTTAGTTGGCCGTTGGACAAATCCCGCTTGGTGGTTAAGCGCACCGTTTAAGGTAAAGGCTGGCATTGGTCTGGTCTAGCACGCACTAACACTGCCGGGTGGCTGGATGGCTGGGTGGCTGGACAACTGGCTAACTGTCTATCTTGTATCTTATGGATGCGATGCGAGGAGCTGCTCCGACTCTCCTGCTCGACGGCTGCTGGCTAAGTGACTGCCTCCGCGGCGGCGCTCGAAAATATTAAGCCCTCGCCGCAGCCGTCTCTGTCTCGGACTCTGTCTCGGACTCATGCTCACGCACTCACGCCAATCGCATCGTATCCGATCGAGCCGTATCGGAGCACTCAATCGCTGGAGCGGAGGCCGCTGAGCAACCGAGCGAGTGAGTGAGTGAGTGAGTGAGTGAGTGCAATTACAGCAGCCTCTGAGCAGTTGTCGCGCTCTCTCGCTCTCTCCCGAACTCCGCTCTTCGGCTGAATTTCACCAGAAAGATTACTCATAGGTATTTGGGTTTTTTTCATTCCGTTCCGTTCAGTTCGGTTCCGTTCCGACTGTTTACGTTTGGCTCAGTTCCGATCTGCTGCCGTCGCTGCCGCTGCCGCTGCGGCCAGACGCGGCCCAGACCCAGCCGGAGGCTGTGACGTAGCCCCGCTCGTTCCTGAATGATTCCAAATGCCGTTCGCCATTCACCGCTCGCCGGCGCTCTCCGCTCGCTGCTCGCTGCTCAGCGCTCAAGTTGCCGTAGGTCAGCGACTTGATAACGCTGGCTGCCTGGCGTCGGCGATAAGGCACGTGCTGCCACTGCCGCTGCCGCTGGCCCGGCCAGCCCCTGGAGTAGATCAGCTGGCCAAGGCCACCGGAGATCACTCGAGGTGATTAGGGAAAGTGGAGAGTGTCCCGGCGAACGCGCCTCCAAAGTCTGGAGCTCATGTGAGCGGGCCGAGATAAGATCGCGGCTGGAGGGGATGCACGAGAGCGATTGCCGATTGCCGATTGGCGACTGCTGACTGCTGAGTTCGGCGGGAGTCATGTGAGCGTGATCCGACATGGTGGCCATAGCCCACCCCGGGAGTTATCAGAACCATAAACTTCGAATCGGAATGAGATTGCTGACGAATCCAGAGGCAAGCGCCAAGGGAACTTCAGATATCTTCAGATACCTGAGAAGGTAGTCTAGGTAGTGGCAGTCGCAGCTAATCGGTCTAAATATAGCTCTGACTAGGAAACTAGAGCACTGAGTTGATTGATTTCGCCTAAGTGGAAGTACTGGGAGGTTTGGAGAAACCTCGTCAGGTATTTTTCCCACGAGCAGCACTTGGCTTAGCTACTTATTTCGCAACGAAACGATATTGAGCGGATGGACCTGCGTTAATGGATCGCACCTTTCGCAGCCAGCGCTGGCATTAGCCTCGAAGCCGATTATTAACAGTTCGATCACTGGCAGTCCGTACGGGGATTCACCTTTAGAGCCAAGAAGACACGGACACAGAGACGGAGACGGACGGAGGCACGTACCGCCGTGCGCTGGAGAGCATTAATCATGGGAACCGTTCGAACCTATTCCGTAATGGGGAAGCCAGCAAATCATCTTTTTATAAACAATTGCGAAAGACCTTCCACCGCGATGGTAGGTGATCTAATTGATATGATAACCGATATCCGCGGAGTGCTACTGCCAGATAGAGTTGGTACCAACTAATGCCAGTCCCGGAACGGAGGAGATCCTACTTACTTTGATGGCACATCTTTGGGGCTGGGATGCGTTCTATGGTGGCACCTTCTGATGGCTTCCAGTAGGGGAATGTGTGGATGCACTAGGTCTCTGGGTCGCTGGGGGTTCCTTTGCACTGCTCGGGTTCACAGGCCGGGACAATTAGCATTGGCGTGTGTCTAAGCGAAACTGATTCATGGTCTCCGGCCGTCGCATAATTTTATATTTATACGAAAATCGCCGGCCGCCTGTGAGGCAGTCCCACTCGCTGCCCGCTTCGCCGTCGCTGCTGCCGTCGCTGCTTGCTTGGGGCAGAGTATCCATGGTGGGAGCCTCTGCTCCTGCTATCTCTCCCCGGCAGAGCGTCGCCGTTGCCGTCGCTGCCGCCGTCGCCGTCGTAGCTGCCGTCGCTGCCAGCGCTGCCGCCGAACGTCGCGCGTCGCGCGTCAATGCGAAGGGGCGTCGTGCGAAAAAACGGGAATCGGAATCGGAATCAGGAATAGGAATCGAGCCCAGAAGAAGCGGAGAAGCGGAGTCAGAGTGCGCGGCGCGCTTATAATTATTAGTGGATTTGTTTCGACTCGATGATTGCCGGAGCCCGAGCGGCCACCCTTCCCCCATTTGGGTTTATTTTTATTCGCCGCTTGCTGTTTGCTGTTTGCTTTTCATCAATTACGTACGAATGCCCCTCTGTGGGCCGCTTTGCCGCTTCGCCGCCTCGTCGCTCCGCCCCTGAACTCCCACACGGGGCTCTGCAGAAGGGGATTTTTCTCCACTCGTGTTGGTGTGCGTAAGTGTGCGCCCGTACGTGTGTACGCTCATTATGTACACCTTCACTTTGTCTTCTGCCATTGAGGCCTTGCTTGCGTCACTAACTCCCTCCTCCCTGCCCCGATACAACTCCCCCCATGTGGGCGGGGCATGGCTTGGGGGTAGAGGGTAGAGGGTAGGGGCTCCGTCAATGCGAAATTAATTGCATTGATTGCTGACCGGGTTCAAAAAGCATGTTTCTCAAAGAGCCAAGAGCGCACGGGGGTTTTTTTCGAGAGGCCATGGGAAATCTTGGGGCGCGACAATAGAGAGATCTCTGGGTCGATCTGCCATGTGCCAAATCTGCTGACCATCCTCAGCTCCCAGCTCCCAGTTCCCGGACCCCAGAGCCCTGCTCCCCCCGTGGCCAGCTTCTATGGGAGCCGGGCGGTGAAACAGCAATTTCTAGCCACATGATGATGGCTAGATGGATGTGGTGATAACGGTTCAGGCGGCGAAACAGGTTGGCCAACAGTACAGACAATGGAGCTGGCGATCGGAGTGCGAGCGATTCGGGCTCTGATCTGACAATTAACGTCTATTTCGGACTATTCGGAGTGATTTCGGAGGGTAAACAAGGGTTATTTATAGTCTCCTTTGCGATTTGAAAGCAGTTCCTTCCTGAAATTCATAGTTTGCGATAAAAGTACCAGAAATTCTGTCCTTGGGCAATGATTGAGGCTTTGCCACCTTTCGGAGTCAGTTAGGAGTTAGTTAGGAGTCAGCTAGGAGTCATTAGGATTAGGATTAATTAGGAATCAGTTAGAAGTCAGTTAAGGGTCAGCTAAGAGTCACTCAAGAGTCCGAGAGGAGTTAGGAGTCATTAGGAGTCAGTTAAAAGTTCGAGAGGAGTTAGGAGTCATTACGAGTCAGTTAGGAGTCAATGAGGAGTCAGTTAGGAGTCAGTGAGGAGTCAGTTAGGAATCAGTTAGGAGTCATTAGGATTATGATTAGTTAGGAGTCAGTTAAGAGTCAGTTAAGAGTTCTAGAGGAGTTAGGAGTCAGTGAGGAGTCTTTAGGAGTCAGTGAGGAGTCAGTTAGGAGTCAGTTAGGAGTCATTAGGATTACGATTAATTTCGATTAATTATGAGTCAGTTAAGAGTCAGTTAAGAGTCCTAGAGGAGTTAGGAGTCAGTTAGGAGTCAGTTAGGAGTCAGTTAGGAGTCAGTTAGGAGTCAGTTAGGAGTCAGTTAGGAGTCAGTAAGGAGTCAGTTAGGAGTCCGAGAGGAGTTAGGAGTCACTGAGGAGTCAGTAAGGAGTCAGTTAGGAGTCCGAGAGGAGTTAGGAGTCACTGAGGAGTCAGTTATGTATCAGTTAGTAATGAAACCAAAGGTCTTTCTCGCCATTCTTGGCAGAAGTCTTCGGAGCGTAGGTTCTTAGAGCTCTCCGGACAGTACGGAGTGAGCTTGAAGGGAAATCTAAAGTAAGTCTAGATCTATTCCGCATCCTGCTGGAAGTTCTGTTAAGGAAAATGCCACTTCTGCAGAACTCTGCTTCGCAAGCGATCACGACACCTGTAGGCCAGTACTACGTAGCACCCATTTCACTCCGAAACTTTCCACTGTGACACCAGACTTGATCGGTAATTAGATCACCTGCTTAAATCAAAACCAATTGACGCACATTCGGCGGGGCTGGCCGACTTCAGCGGCCGACTTCCTACCTGGCTGGACAGCGGCCATCGAACTGGGACTGGGACTGGAGAGTCCAGTGCGTGGGCATCAGGCGAGGTGGCTTTATAGTCGCGGCCAGATCGCTCTGATTTACGACGTGGCCCCCGATAAACTCCCAGAAACTCTCAGTGATATCACGATCCCCCAATTGTTGGTTGCTATTTTCCAGCGCAATGGGAGTAGTAAACAACCAAGGGTGATCTTTGCACCCTGGCTGGGGGCCACTCATCGAACTGGCTGCACACTTGGAGAAATCAGTGCATGACATGGGCCATGGGTCCGCCTTGGGGATGACGCGCTTTTCGCATTTTCGGCGCCGATAGCGATAAGGTCGCGTGGAAATGTTGACAGCCACAGTGGGCTGGCACTGGGGCCGCTCGTGGGCTGGGGAAGAACGAAGGGGCCGCGGCATGGGACCCACTGTGGCCTAATTGGGCGATTCGGCTAATTACATGGCACTAAAATTTTGATTCAACGCCGGTTAACAGTAATTCGGCCAACTTTTCCACTGAACTCTTATCGCCACGCGTCGTCAGACGCTGAACTTTGAGGCGTCGTCAGCCGGGCCAGGCCGGGCCGGGAAGGGAATTCACCCCGCGGCCAATTGTCTTCGGGGGTGTTGACTAATGCCGGGGCCATGAATGAATAATCGACCGCCCCCGCCACCCGCCACCCGCCCGCTCCCCTAGGCACCGCGCCACGGCAGTGGGTCGATGGATATGCGTTTGCGTATCCAGAACTCGAGGAATCCACTCACATCAACTGGCCACTGGACACATGAATGGCTGACTCATCCGCCCTGCTGCTTGCTGCTTGCTGCTTGCTGCTCCGGCAGCTCCAGCACGTCAGGGGGGAGCGGTGCCGGACTGGAGCTGGGGGGGCTGCTGCTGTCCTGGCTCGTCTTGAGCTAGGGTGCCTGCACAGAGAGAAAAGACTCCACTGCTATGGCAAGTAACTTATTTATTTCCTATTCAGTTTTGTATTCAATTTATTTGTATTTAAAGTATATATTATTTATTTATTATATTTTAGGTATTTATTTATATGCACAATAATAATACTTATATTAAGTATATATATATGGTATAGTAGCAAGTAATTTGATGAGTTATTTATTCCTTATTCAGTTTTGTATTCAATTTACTTGTATTTAAAGTATATATAGTAATATTTATTTTAAGTATTTATATACATAGTCAACTTACTGTAATACTTATATTAAGTATATATATGGTATAGTAATACTTATATAGTACATTATAGTAGTACTTATATTAAGTATTTTTTTATATGCACAATCAACTGACTGTAATACTTATATTAATGGTATAGTATATATAGAATATTATAGTAATACTTATATAGTACATTATAGTAATACTTAAATTAAGTTTTTATTTATATACACAATCAACTGAATGTAATACTTACATTAAGTATATATATGGTATAGTAATTCTTATAGTATATTGAAGTAATACTTATATAATGTATTTATATGGTATAGTAATACTTATATAGTATATTATAGTAATACTTATATAGTATATTGAAGTAATTCTTACATTAAGTACTTATTTATATACACAATCAACTGACTGTCAGTAGTAAATAAAGCATACAACTTGGGCTTAAATGTACATATTTTACATGATTTTTTAGGAGGCTTACTTTATATTAGGGAGAGCTCTCAAATTGATCAGTAAATTGTCTAGTAAATATGTATTTATATTAACTACAAGGTGTTAGAGATGTCACTAGAATTACAGGTCCCAAACTGGGCCTAATTCCAGGCAGCTTCTTAGGGGTTTTCAAGTCCTTAGAGTAGCCTCCTTCTGTATCACCCCCGTAATATGGTTTTCATATTATAATTATAGAATTTATGGTATAGTTTATTATATTATTGACCTGCCAGATCACTTTCTGAAGTATAAAATCCCTAGATCAATTAAAATCACAGGTAATTCCGTTAGCCATCTCTTGTATATGATTAATACTCTCCTGTGCCACAATTCTCCCTTCCCTGGAGTTACCCTTTTTCGGCGCCGTGTATCCAATTATACGGATCACCTCCGCGCAGCTTGGCACCTGGCGCTAATTTTAGCCATTGGCAATTGGCATTTGGTCTCCGCTGACGTAGGTGTCATGTTCTGTGTGACGTCGGGCGGTCCCCCGGTGGGGCGGGCAGCCAATTGCGAATTTCCCCGTAATTGCCGGTTATTATCAGCCGAGAGCCAGAGCCAAAGCCAAAAGCCAAACACAATCGATAATTCGCTGGCCCCCCCTCAACCCTCCTCCCCCCTCCGCTCCGGTGCTCCAGTGCTTGACGCTGATACCTTGATGCCGGCAAATCGCACGGTTAATGCGCCCGCATTAGACGCACATTATTCGACGCCTTCGCCGGGATCCGTATCGCCGCCGTTATTAATATTAATTCGCAGGCTACATAATTGAAAAGCCGCCTATCGCTATCGCTTGTAGCTGTCCGAGCGCGCGGTAATTAGCATGCTGCCCCCGTGACCCGCTCCTCCTCCCAGTGCCGGACCCCTCCGGTTCCCAGGCCCGCTATATGACTAATTGATGGGGCGCAGGCCGCGGACTTTATCGCGTGCCAGCGCCGGCGCAGGCAGCGCGCCAGCGTCGCCGTCCGCGCAGCGTCCATGTGTCAACAAGAGTCGCGTGCGCCGCTGGGAACGCTGCTTCCAGCGCAGCTCCGCCGCTGCCGACTGCCCACTGCCAGCGCTCAGCACTCAGCGCTCAGCACTCAACGCTCAGCGGATTGTTGACACTCGGAACTGGGGATCGCTGGTGGCTCTGTCTGGGGTTGGGGTAGGAACTGGGGGTGGGCGAGCGCCCACCGCCCGGGGGGAGTGGGGAGTGGGTAACCACCCACAGCTAGTGTTAGTCAGCCTCAGATCGAAATCGAATCGAAGACGCGATGATTCAACGCGCTGCCCCATCCCAATCCCAATTGCTGGTTACTGCCGAGGTGATTGAACCAGGTCGGTAGGGCGATCTACGAGTGCTCCTTGAGGGGAAATCTTCAAGGGGTTGTCCAGTAATAATTATAATAAAATAATTAAGCTTCCCAGTCCTTAAATAATGACATAGAAACTAGGTTTATAATTATATAGTGTTAGATCAGACGGTAAAGAAAATTGCCTTGATCAAACGGCTTCCTCCGGCGAAGATCCTCTGGCATCCTGCATACTTTATTTTTACACAAATATTAGTTATATTATATCTAAATATCTCATTGTCTTAATGGTATTTATAGGGACTTTGAATATCCAGATTTGGTCTTTATAGGGTACCTCATATTTCCTGATTTCTTAGGTCTTAATTAGTTATAATTTATATCATCTCACTGGTGTTTAATGGTGTTTATAGGGTTCCTTACAATTGCAGATTTCTAAGGGCTTTCACACAGAAATCAGTTATAATATATATAAATATCTCATTGTCTTAATGGTCTTTATAGTGTGCCTTATATATCCTGATTTCTTAGGTCTTAATTAGTTATAATATATATTAATATCTCATTGTGTTAATGGTATTTATAGGGGCTTTGTATATCCAGATTTCTTAGGGCTTCCGCACAGATATTAGTTATAATATATATTAATATCTCATTCTCTTAATGGTCCTTACAGAGTGCCTTATATGTGCAGATTTCTTATGACTTTATTAGTTATAATATATATTAATATCTATCTGTCTTAATGGTGTTTATAGGGTGCCTTATATTTGCACATTTCTTAGAGCTTTTACACAGATATTAGTTATAATATATATTAACATCTCATTGTCTTAATAGTGTTTATAGGGTGCCTTATATGTCCTGATTTCTTAGGTCTTAATTAGTTATAATATATATTAATATCTCACTGCCTTAATGGTGCTTATTGGGTTCCTAATATTTCCAGATTTATTAGGGCTTAATTAGTTATAATACATATTGACATCTCCTTGTCTCAAAGGTGTTTATAGGTGCCTTGTATATCCGGACTTCTTAGCCATCCATCAAATATAAATCCACAGTTTCTGGCCAGAAGGCCATGGCAGGTAGGCCGAGTACCTGGCACCATGGCATAAATAAGTTACTGGAGCAACTATTTGTGGCACTGCCTCACCCCTCCGCCTTGGGTATAACGAGACCTCTGCAGTGATGCTGGGTCCGAGTCTGGGGGCCCACTCATCGCGTGTGAACCTCCCCCCCTCCGGACTCGGCTTATGAGTGGCCCGGCAGCCGGCGAACTTCACTCGGCCAGCGGCTCAGCCTCCAGCTCTCAGCTCCCAGCTCCCAGCTCCGTCTCCGGCTCGGAGTCCGCTCTTGGCGCTCTTACACATCGCGAAAACACTTCCGTTTCGACTTTGGGTCGCCAAACAAAAGGCCGGCGGAGCGCAGCGCATCATCGGAGCCAAAAATAAATTTCGCGAATTTGCATAGGCGCAACGGCCTTGCCCCGCGACCCCCTCAGTCTGCGAGCGGCGGCGGCGGGATCGCTGCTAATTTCCACCAGGGAGCGGGGCCGGGGATGCCGGGCAAACAACAAGTGTCTGTGGCGGACTCGTTCGGATTGCCTTTCCCAGCAATTGATGAGCAATTAATGTTTTTGTTTTCGCCCGCTTTGCTTGGGTTTTCGGTCGCTTTTTTGGTTTATTTTCTTGTTTGGTTTTTTTGTATATTTTTTTTTGCTTTTCTGGCTTTGTTTTTGGCCAACCGGAACGGCATTCCAATGGCCTGCGTTGTGCCCCGAGATCTGCTTTGGGCCGCCGCTTCAGGTTCGGCTCGGGTCCACTGCGATTGCCTTTCCTGCATCTCTTGACTTAATTTTGATGGCTCATTTCGGAGGGCCCAAGGACTGCTACCCTCCCTAGACGGAGCCTCAGGCACATCTGTATTCAAATATAAATATATAATTAATAGTAGTTAATAGGTTAATAGCTTGGGCTAAGCCTTATGGAGGCTACAAAATAATATGTACTCTATAAGACTGATTCCGAGACATCTTAACTTTAAAAGCAAAGCTCACGTAGCTGGGAATTAATCCCTATATTCCTGGGAATAGACAAAGTAAATACCTATCAGTAATATAATGTTCCTGTGAGTAAGTAAAGTAAATACCCATCAGTAACAACTTTCATGAAGAGCCAGCTCTTGGTGCTTTTGGCCCTGGCAAGAGTGCCCTTGCTCTGCCGGCCTTGCAGATACGCGAGAGCGTTCTGAGATACTCGAATGTATCTCTATCTACGGCTGCCAGTGTATCTAAGCTTCGCATTGGCCCCAGTGACCGAGTCTTTCGGGTGTCGCCTCGACCGCCGCCTCGGCTTGCAGCGCTCCCTTGGAAGTGTTCCGTGTCTCGTTATTGAAATTGCAATTCAAGATTCCACACGTACTCCGGCCGCTGCCCCTCCGCCCGCCCCTGTCCCGCTCCCAACGCATCCACTTGATTTACATACGAAAAGAAACAGCAACGGCAACGGCAACGGCAACAGCTCCGCTCATAAAAAGCGGGACGGTTAAAGCAACCTGACCATGTCGTGCCTTGCCTGCATTTCTTATTTATTTACTTTTGGCTGCTTTTCCCCGGCTGCTCGGCTGCTTTTTTCTGTTATTTTCCTTGGTTTTAATACTTTTTTGCACGGCGTCGGCGGCAGCTTCAAATGTCACTGGAAGTTGGGCAAAATATGACCCAGAAATCGGAGCGGGACCACCAGGAGCCGAGGCTGCTCTCTGGGGAAAACTCGGCATTCACTTCTGATGTCTGATGTCTGTTTTCCACAGGCTCCCACAGTTGTTAATTATATTTACTGGTTCTACCCTGCCTGGGCCATAAAATTAGTAATCATATCGGAAAGGGAAAGGAAAGGAAAAGGCCAAATAATCAACAAGCCAAAGTGCCAGATGATTCAGATAGCCGTTAGCCAAAATTCCTTACCAGGGCCATAAACAAAGGGGGCGCAATTGTTTGGCAGTCTGGGCATAAATAATGCTTTAATCAAATGAGTAACAAGTATCTGGAAGTCGGCAAGTATCTGGCATCGCTGGCACTGGTTTTTCCATTTTTTCCTAGCAACTGGAGCTGGAACTGGAGCTGGAGCAGCTTCTTGTTGTTAATTTGATGTGGCACATGTAATAAGGCTAATGAGGTGGGCCACTGCAACCCGATCAGGGCTCTGAGTGCTTCGACCCAGGCCTAGATAGCTCCCTGCTTCGACTGCCAACTCGCAGCCTCCTCCCGATCCTCCCCATCCTCCCCGATCCTCCTGCTCCTCCTGGGGCAGCCTGATCAACTTGTTGTGGTTTCGGTGGCATGCGATGACCACCATCAAAGCCGCACAGAAATCACGTCGTCGCTGCTGCTGCTGCTGCTCTGGCTGTGCCCATTGTTGTTGTCCATGTTGCATGTCGATCTGTCCACTTGTCCTCCGTCCGTCCGCGGACAGACATTTGTAAGTAGCCAAGTGCAAATGTATCGATTTACAGCGCAAACAACTCGCCCAGCAAATGGAGCAGCAGAAACGGGAACGGAGGCATCTCGCACAGAGGCATCCGCGGCAGGAGGAGCTACTGGAGCTGGAGCTGGAGCTGCTGGAGCTGTTGGAGCTGGGAGCTGGGAGCGGGGCAGTTGACAAGATGCCAACGCAGCAAAAGCGCTTACAATGTTGAGGAATCCATGTCTGGGAAGACGACTGCATACTGAGCACTGAGCACACTGAACCCCAGCGCTGAAAACGCCGACAATTAAACAAAATTTGATACAGCCAGCGAGGAGTGGGGACTGGGACTGGCTTGGACTTGGGTTTGGACTTGGTCTTGGACTTGGTCTTGGTCTTGGGCCTGGACTTGGTCTTGGTCTTCAGCTTGGGCTGGAGGCCTTGCAGAGGGTATTAGTTGCATATTATTTCGAGGTTTTTGAACTGCCGCCGAGTGTCCGCGCATAATTGCGAGCAAGGCAGCCCACGCACTCGGTTCGGTGGAGAAAAAGAAGGGCCTAGACCTGGTCAGCTACCAAATCAATCAATCAATTAGCCAATCTTATCTGCGATGAATCAGCGCTCGGATGAGGGTGCCATCCATGTAGGCAGCGCAACAGGCGTAAGTCAATAAATGGCTAATTAAAACGAGAGCCAACTGCAGCCAGACGGGCTGCTTCCGTGTGGATGACCCACGGCTCCACAGACCATTGCCAATTATAACCATGGCAAAAGCCAGCGAGAAGCGAGGCGGAGTGCCAAAAATACACGCGGCGCACTCATCGTTTCCTAATAACCCAATTAAAGACAGCGGCGGACGACCTACGCAATGAACTTGGGCCCGGGCCCAGGTGAGATATGCGTCATGCGTGGATGACGCCACAGAGAGAGCAGGCCGAAGAGGGGGTAGGGAGGTAGGAGGTGGCCGCCATGGCAAGCGCGGCTCCACGAACACGCGCCGCTTCTTCCATGACGTCACAAGTCTTGAGTCTTGAGCGAGTGAATGAAATCAGGGCGTTAAAGCGGTAAAGATGGCCCGAATTAGCGCGGCCGCCTGGCAACAGGTTGGGACCAGCCTTGGCAACAAAATTAAGACCTCCGTCTTCGGTGGAAAAGCATCGGCTGAGCTGAGCTGGTGAAAAGCCACAGATCGTGCCGGGAAATCCCTGCCTATTTCTAAGCCCGGCCAGCCGGAAAGCCCTAACCTAGCCCAAGCTGCAAAAAAGTACCCGCTGCCTGCAATTCAATTTCAATTCCAATTCCAATTTCGATTCCGATTTCCCACTCGCTGAGCGGTTCGTGCTGAATTTCACAATGTGCAGGCCGAGCGGCCCACTATCTTTGAAAACCCCCAAGATCTGACGTATTCAGTTGAGCTGTCACCTGGCTCATGTCTCATGTCTGGCCCGGCATACACATAGATGGGCAAATCGGTGATCGACGCTCGACGACCTTTGCTCGACGGAGTGGGACTGGGACGGGGGCTGGGGGCTCCAATGACGTCAAGGCACGCGACTCGCATTTGTTAATTGTTAATTGGAAACGCCGCCAGGTGAGAGGCCAACTCAGCGCGGCAAACCCAAGCCCCCGCGATCGGAAGGCGGCCACTGTGTCGCTAAGCGGCTAAGCGGAGCAGCCACCTGATGAGTCAGCGGCGCGATCAGTCCCCTATTTCAGCACAGCGGTAATTCGCGGCGGTTATCGTTGCAGCTACACGGAGAGAAACGGGGTCAGGCGCAATCTAATCGGGCCCATCGAGGCACACACTTCAGAGGAGGAACAGCCAGGCAGGGATTCCAACTGGACAGGCCGGAAGTGGCCATTGCCGGGTTCAGTGACTCCTACTCTCTGCTTCAGCTGGTTCTTGGAGATTTCTCTGGAAGATCAGTCCCTTATTCAGGCATATTTGAAAGATATAAAGGCTTTACTTTACTTAAGTAACAAAAACACAGAAGCATATAGATATATATATACTATACTATATACTATAATTATATAGTTATTTCCTAAGCCAAGAAACCAGGTCTACTTGGGGTACCTAATTAATATTTATTAATAGTCATTAAGGTTCAATAACTTCCTTATATATCACTAACTTAGATAGCACTGGGTTTTGGTAACTTAGCTTGTTCTTGAAGATTTCTCTGGAAGATCTGGAAGTCCCTTATTCATACATATTTGGAAGCTATATAGGCTTTACTTTACTTAAGTAACAAAAACACAGAAGCATATAGTTATATATACTATACTATATACTATAATTATATAGGTATTTCCTAAGCCAAGAAACTAGTGCTACTTGGGGTCCTAATCCATTATTACTTATTAATAGTCTTTAAGGTACAATTACTCAACTTTGTACAATATTCAACTTTATTATAATTCAATATATATCATGTGTCATTTTAATATAATATTTTCCATATATGTTTATATGTAATTAATTATTCCTTTATGGAATATTGTTGTATATAACCTCAATAACTTAGATACCACTGAGTTTTGGTAACTTAGCTTGTTCTTGAAGATTTCTCTGAAAGAACAGTCCCTTATTCATACATATTTGGAAACTACAAAGACCTTACTTTGCTTAAGTAATAAACTAGAAAGGCTTTACTTTACTTAAGTAATAAATTACTTGGTTATTTCCTAAGCCAGCAAACCAGTGCTACTTGGGATACCTAATCTATACATATTAATAGTCTTTAAGGTTTAATAACTTCCTTATATTATTATATTTTTTCCTTATATATTTATTCCTTATATCTTAACTTAGATACCACTGAGTTTTGGTAACTTAACCGCTCTCAGTGCAGCGACTGCACTCTTATCGAGTCATTATGGGCCTGCCTGAGTCAAAGTAATCACCAGACAATCGCTAAGAATCCATTAATGGACAAATGAAGAGGTATTTATAGACACCGGCGACAATAAACGGGAATGAAATCGCATTATAAATAGATTAATTCAAAGTGAATGATAGGTTTTTAGGGACAAGTGGCCTGGCCACGTTATCACTATTCTCGGGCAGTAAATAAAGTTGCCAGGGAAGGCACGGATTACAGTATCAGGTGTAAGTAATGCAATAAATAGTTGCATTGGAATGCAGGCACAGGTGAGCCCCTATAGAACTCAGCCTGTCATTCCCAGAAGTTACTTTTTCAGTGGCAAACTATTCTCAGAGTTAGTTAATTTTCTCCCTGTGCAGGAGCAACGCCACCGGACGAGATAGTTGCTGATGCAACAAGGTCGCCGGTGTTATCATCGGGCTGTAATCGCAGCCTTATCGCCGGGGGACTACGGAGGCCACACGCCCCCGTGACGGGGGCTCGTCCGCCGGGAGTTACTTAATTAACTTATTTGACATTTCATTTACGCGACCGGCAATAAGTCTAATTGGCCAACACGACAATCAATTGCAAATGGCAAGTGCCAAGTGCCCGGGCCGCCGTCGCCGTCGCCAGGTCAGCCTGTGAGCCCGTGAGCTCGTCACCGGCCATAAATCGCCGCAATCCGCATTCAATCTATTTAATTGTCCCGCTGACGCACGATCAGCCACCTGGGGCACACGGCCAGGTGATAAGCCGCTGCCACCGGCGGCGGATGCGTCAAGGGATGCAGAAGCAATATCTTGCATTTGCTGTTGCCAAGAGTATATCGTCATACTTGGATACTGCCAATCGAAACAGTTAATACAAGGTATTGCCACGGAAGCCTAGAAGGGCCAGAAGTAGCCATAGAATATTGAATGAAATCAACTATATATATATATAGATAAAAAGATATAAAAGAGTGCCATGGGTTCAAGATTAAAACAAACGAATGGCATTAATAATCATTTGAGACAAATCTAAACTGGGTTATTAAAGCCCAAGGGGCTAAGAGGTAAGACAAACAACTCATTCACAGCCTAAATATAGTTTATAATAATTTTAAAAGATATTTCTGAAGAGGTTTTAAAGTTGTTACCCTTACAAACAACTGAAGCCTACCAGGAATATCATTCATGTCATTCAGCTTTTAAAATAGGAGACTTAAAAGTGCATGAACATTGGATTTATCTGAAGTATTTCTAAGTCTCCGATCAATATCAAAATAGAGGCTATAGGCTTGCTGTGATATATCCTGTGATAGTAGCTTTGTTTATCTTTATTAATAATTAATATAGTATCCTGAAATCTATATTTAAAATAGGAAAGAAAGCTGATGGACTTGATGGTATAGCTCTGCAGTAGTTGGTAATAGTAGGTTTATTAAATACCATTATATTAGTAGGTTTATATTATATACTATTATATTAGTAGGTATATTTTATACTATTATATTAGTATGTATATTATATATACTATTATATTAGTAGGTATATTATATACTATTATATTATTGGGTATATATTATATAATATTATATTAGTAGGTGTATTATATAATATTATATTAGTAGGTGTATATTATATACTAGTATATTAGTAGGTATATTTTATACTATTACATTAGTAGGTATATTATTTATATATAATATCTGAATACGTGATCAAATGTTACTATTGAAAATTAAAACTATTCCAAAGTGTAATAAAGATTTTCGACCTACCTCAGTCACACCCGCCTAGGCTAAGGTTGGCGAATGCCTAATTTCTGATCAAATTAAAAAATATATGGGTGGGAGATTTAAAGATAAAAGTATGGATATAATAAGTGTATAAAAGATCTTAAGACAAAGCTTAGCCTGTTGTAGGGTTCCTTTAATAACTATATAAATAAAATGAGATAAATGCATACAGAGTTCTGTTAATAATAAACCCATAAGTTAAATCCAGCTATAGTTATCAATTGTGCATTAAGTACAAGTACCTAGTACACACACGAACACACACAAGCAAGATTAAAAACTAACGGAAGGCAGTCGTATCTCGCCGCGTATCTGTATCTGTATCTCGACTAGGGCAACAGCGCCGGCGGCGAACGCATTCCGGTATCTTTGGCATTTCGGGGCCTGATGAAATAAGCGCGATGAAAAGGTGGTCATAAATAAACGCTTCGATCGGATTTTGGCAAATACGCGCCGCTCTGCTTTTAATTTGTATGCATAAATAATAATTATGGGGCTTCTCGGAAGCTGGAATCCACTGGATGCGAAGGGTTGCACATGGGATCATCGATCGATTGGATTGGATGCGGCTGCTCTAGGGTTCTGGGAATGCATGTGGGCGTCATCGCTGACTCAGGTCTCTGCTCCTGGCCGGGATTCGGATTCGGAATCGGCATCCCTTTTCCATTGCCTACCACCCGCCAAGGCAGCGCCATAACAAATGGCCATAGATACACGATACCGTCACGAGATACAAATGTATCTCTAAGCCGGCTGCGGCTGCGGCTGCCGAACTGGAAGCCGCATTATTGAATCTAATCATCTAAAAATGATATGAAATTATGTTATAAATATTTTATGGCCCCCGCAGCAGCCACAGCCAGCATAGCCACAATAACAACAATAACAACAATGGCTGTGGCCAATCAAGCGGCAACAACAACATAAATATCACGTCTTTTAACGCTCTTTTCGGATCGACACCGCCGACACCGCCGATACCGCCGACACCGAATCGCTGTCGTTTCCCATTCTTGGTTTGTTTTATATTCCGTTTGCAACGGCTTTTGGCTGTTAATCATTTTGTGGTCTCTGTTGGCCGGTCTCCGGTCTCCGCCGTATCTCGTCGAGTTAATCTTGTTAAAACAAACCGTTTCAATAAATACAGCGATAATGCAATTTTAATGCCATTAAGATGAGCACCAATTATGGCCAGCACCAGAGGATCAGGCAGCCCCCTTCCCGCTGCTCGATCCCCGCTTCCCTGGCACCCCTCTCTCATTTCATCTTTGACCGCAAAATCATTTGCGAATCCTTTAAGCGGCGACGGCAAAAGTTATGCATCCCAACCCACATGATTATCATCGGGCTGTGCCCTACCATCCACCAGGAGTCCCACCCTTTGGCCATTCACTTGGTCACGACTGCCAGCGGAAGCGGAAATGGTTAATATTGGTTAATATAGTAATAATACTAAGGTAAATGTTTACATTCAATTTAGCCAGGGTTTCATTAGAGTTGCTAATAAATATATTAACCAATTTATTTGTCTTGGCGGTGACATCGTCTAGCCTTCAATGCTTTGTGTTCCTTTCACCAGAAAAACACGAAGTGAGGCATAAATTCTTGGTCTCTCTAATCATCGGTCTTTAAAATTGTTAACTTATGTCGCTGAACTCTTTATCGCTGGGAGAGTTTTGTTTTTTGGACTTTGAGCCATCGAGCCCCTCGCTTTGATAATGGCTTTAAAAATAAACGCAGCCGTCACTAAGAGAGTGACAAAGGCAGAGATACCTACCTGATAGCCAAGATGTCTTATTATATATATTTCTATGTTACCAAATCAGATAACAAATGTTTTATATCTCAGCTATAAGGATTTTTCCATTTGACAGAAAGGGGTCGATATTCAATGATCCAATTCCTGAAGTTAGTTGCTTTTCTTATTTTTATTATTATATAACTAACACCATAGTGCATTGTATGTATTTTTATTTATATAATAAATTATTAGACTTCTTTATTTAATGCTTAATAAAAAGTCATAGAGTCTAGAGGGTTATTTATAAGGAAAATAACAAATCAGCCTACACATGTTTTATATCTCACCTATAAGGTTTTCTCCATTTGACAAAAAGAGATCGCTTTTCAATGATCCAATTCCTGAAGTTAGCTATCTTTCTTGATTTTATTATTCTATAATTAACATCAATGCACTATTGTATATAATTTTATTTATATAATAAATTATTAGACTTATTTATTTAATGCTTAAAAGATACAGAGTCTAAAGGGCTAATTAGATTATTGTTTTTAGCTATAAGGTTTTCTCAATTTGATCGATTTTTAATGATCCAATTTCTGAAGTTAGCTGTCTTTCTTGATTTTATTATTATAACTAACATCATAGTATATAATATATATTTTTTTTTTATATTTAAAGTTATTTGACTTATTTATTTAATGCTTAATATAAAGGTACAGAGTCTAGAGGGTTATTTAGATTATTGTTTTCAGCTATAAGGTTTCTCCATTTGACAGAAAGGGATTGAAATTCAATGATCCAATTCCCAAACTATATATAAATATATATAACTAACATCATAGTATATAGATAGTATAGTATAGAATATAGTATAGTATTTCTACTAATATTTTAAGTTATTTATTAATGCTTAATAGAAAGGTACAAAGTCTAGAGGGTTATTTAGGCTATTTATATTATATATTTTAATTAATATTATTTTGCAGGGCACTCAACAGTCGGCGCGTCGGCCGAGACTCTTCCGCTTGACTTCTACCCCTCCCGCTCCGATTTTGGCCCTCGACTCTGGGCCCGGGACTCGGGGGCTCGGATCGGATCTGGGCTAAGCTCTCGCAGCCATATCCATCTCTGGGCCGCGCTTAATCCGCTCGAGGAGCTTGACAGACCCTGCGACGGGGAGGGGGAGACTGCGACGGCGGACTGTTGTTTTTTTTTATTGTTTATTTAACATTTCTGCGCTTTTATTTCGCGCTGTCCCGATCGCCGGTTTCGCTTTGTTGTTGCTCTTCCCCTGCATTTTCATTGTTCTTTATGATGCCTATTTAAAATTCAAGCTTTGTTTCATTAAGAAACACGATCGTCCCAGTCCCAGTCCGAGTCCCAGTCCCCAGTCCCAGCTCCAGTCCAGTCCGAGGCCCTTCCGCCTCCCTGCCGCCTCTTGGCCCGGCCAATGCCGATCTCTGCCATTCCTGGGCCAGCGCCAATTTCGACATTAACGCCGCCGACGGCGCTACGCAGCTTGTTAACGTTTTTTAATGCCCCCCGATTCAAAGGTTAACAATCATCAGGCTCTGGCCGGGAATGGCACTGCAAGGGAGACGGGGAGAAGGGCTGCTCTGTGTGGAGACCATTGATAAGCGTCCTGGCCCTGTCCTGGGCAGCTGCCTGAAACCAGCTCAAGAGCTGGCCCAAAATGATTTGTACAATTTTCGGTGTAGTGCTTAATTGGTGTCGGGGGTGAGTGGTCAAGATCGGCTCAGATCGGATCGAATCGAGGTTCCTGGGTGGCGAGGGCGTTACCCGCTTCGTCGGTGGTCAAAGTTCGAGTGGATCTCCGGCCAGAACAGGTGGCCAGGAAGATACCTATGCCTATGAGGATGCCCCCGACCCTCTGATAGCTCAATTCGCAGTGCCATAAAACGCCAGGCTTGGATGCATCCAAGATCCAAGACAGATCCATCTCAGGAGGGTAGGGAGCAGGGAGCAGGCAACAGGGAGCAGGGAGCAGGGAGCAGGGAGCAGGGAGCAGGCAGCAGGGAGCAGGCAGCAGGGAGCAGGAAGCAGGGAGCAGGCAGCAGGGAGCAGGGAGCAGTCATAAAAATAAAAGTCATTGACTCAATTTTGGAAATGCCGCACACACGACGAGGATGAGGACGAGGAGGGCGATGGCAAAGGGGAAGGCGATGCTCAAGACGACGACGACCCCTCCAAAAAGTGGCAGAGGCGGAGGCACCGGGGGGCGTGCCAGCAGGCGCTTGTGATTATCCTTTCGCACGTTCGGCGTTGCTTAACAAATCATAAATATGGCCTGGGCCCGTCGCCGGGCTGTGTTATTGATGGTGGTCGCTGGTCGCTGGTCGATGGTCAGCGGTCGCTATTCGCAAAGGGAAAAAACCACAAGGCAGGCAGAGGAGAGAGGGAGACGAAGGGGCAGAGAAAACGAGAACCAGGTTTTCACCTTTTTTATGGGGGCCCCCAGCTTGAGGCCCGACTTGGGCTTCGGCTTCAATCATTTAATAAGCGCTGCCTGGGCTGTTGGTTGTTTGGGCCACGACAAAGGAGCCTTCCGCCATGTTATTAACTTATTCATAACAATAACGAGAGCAGCACGGATGCCAGGCCAGGCTGGAGCTGGAGCTGGAGCTGTAGCTGGAGTTGGAGTTGGGGAGGTTGGGAGTTGGTGCAGCAGCTCCTCTCAGCTCTCAGCTACTTCTCCGCCAACTGCAACTGCAGGGTAACATGGGTGTGTGTGTGGAGGGATTCCAGCAGACATCCTGCGGATCTCTCAGGAGTGTCCCTGGAATCCTGGCCATCTGTAGCCTGCTCTCAGTAGTCTTCCCTGGAGGAACTGGGACGTCTTAAAGGAGTGGGAGTCGGGACACGGTATGTGGAGTTCCTGCGCTTCCTCTGATAGCTGCCTGCCGAGTCACTGGAAGATCCTGCCAGGGAGGAACCTAACTGGAAGTCAGATATAATCCCAAAAGATGACTCCACTTACCTGGCAGGACTTCCGGGCTAGAACCACTGACTAAGAGACGCATTTGGCTGCGCTTGAGTTCCTCGGACGAGGTGAGGTCCACCAACTCAGGCTCCTTCTGGCGGTTTTGGAGGAGCCAGTGGGTCCGTGGATCCCGGAGGAACTCGTCGTTGAACAGCAGCCGGTCCAGCTCGTCGATTTCGCGGATAAGTCGCCGGTGGTGGCTCAGGCAGCGGCTTAGACTCGCGTTCACCCTCCGGATCACTCTTGAATTTTGCATCCTGTCCTGGGGGCAGTCTGTTGTATGTTGATTGTTGACTGGAAATTTCCAACTGGCCCCGTTCCGAGCCGAATAGTCCAGGCAGCCGAGACCGTTCCCATCTGGCCTGCTGTGCCGGCAACCGACCGGCCATCGATCTCCGATGGGTTCCTGCGCATACTTGGGCCGTGAGTGTGCCCAGTTCATCAATCACTCGGAGCCGGACAGGCAGCGACACTCGATGATAAGTTATGGTCTTGGCCAGGCCTGGTCTTGGCCAAAAAAAAGCGCTGCCCAAAGGGCTGAGGCTGGGGTCCACATGGCAAGACATTCGAGGTGTCCCCAGGAAGGCCCACTCCAAGGGGACAAAACCCTATATCAAGGACTCAAAAGAGCGGCCTTTGTGTGCGTAATTAAAGCGCTTAAGTTCGTAGGACTTAGGGTCCTGAAATCTAGGACCTAATTGCTGGCACTCAACTGGATGCCGAGTTCTGAGTGTGTGTGTGTAAAAGTCAGGACTTATCAGACAATAAAAGGGAAGCCAAGTGAGCGACACTTGATCCCTCGGCTGGGCCCGGACCCTGCTCCTCGTGTATCTGTATCTGGGCCTGCCCATCTCTCTGCCTAGCTGCGTTTTGGCCGCAATTTATCACACGCCACTTGTAGCCGGTTTTTGATCTAATAAAAACTGTCAAAACGTTTGCAGGATGCTGGGAAAATATTTACACGGCTCACAAAGGGCAAAAAGACGACGAGCCGAAACAGTTAGGAGGCTGCAGCAGACAAAGGGCCCAAAAGGATCAGGCCAGCAGGTCAACGCTTGGGCGGTATGACACATCAGGAATCAGGCTCAGACTCGGGCTCTGGAATTTAGACATTAAAGGACCCACAGCTGATCATCAGGATTTTGGGTGTTCGCCTCGACTCGCCTTCGGCTGCCTATTGAAAAGATGAAAGTGAATTTCCCTTTTGGGCAGCCAGAGGCAGCAATTGAAATGAAATGAGCCAGGGAAGCCGCTGGGCCTTGGCCAGGGCCAAGACGAGAGCGGAGCCGTTCTGGGCGGCCCCTGCACGTTTAGCTATTTTTATGGAGTTCCCGGAAACTGTCGCCGGCCCCGCTTGGACCTCGTCTCTCTTCTGTCGAATCTCGAAACGTTTATATTAACACGGCCCTGCTGCATTGTTGGCCGGCTATCGGAATCCGTTTATACTTTGCCGCCGCCTCCTACGATGGGAAAACTCAACCCGGCCTGGACTGGAACTCTAACTGAAACTGAAGCTGAGGCCGAAACCGAAACTGAAACTGTCAACGCCGACGCCGCCGGTGAAAAAATGACTCCCGCTCTCTCCCAGAGGATGTGCAGTTGAATGCCGGCCGAGTGAGCCGTCATTTCCTGTCCACCTTCGCCGACCTGGCCTGGCCTGGTTCCTCCATTTCTCAATGTCAGGGGTTGCACAAGAGCTGCGACTTTGGCCTGACCTTGCCGCCGGCTCAGCTCCAGCTCCCGCTCCCGCTCCAGCTCCAGCAGATCCCGCCAAAGCCGCCAAAGGGGAGCTTAGCCAAAAGGTTCGCGGCTTTTGCGAAATTTGCGGCGATCGTAAAACACGGTTAAGCACTTGATTTATGGGGTGTTATAAGGTGTTAGATCTGCCCAGGTACACTGACACGGGGGCTGCCCCATTAGGTGACCAGGTATGAGTAATCCCCATTGGGAGCCTTTAAATGCAAATCGTCTTAGCAGGCCCCCTTTTTCGGGCCTTAATGTGAGTTGTTAAGGCAGATATTTAAGGATTTTAAGTATAAATGCATATCCTGTGCCTCAAACCTGATCTAGTTGCCAGTTATTTGTGGAAAGGGTTGGGTTAGAGGGTTGTCAAGGCTCAACCCAAGGGATGTCTTGTCTATTAAGGTATTTCTAAAAGCTTTACATCTTTACTTAAGTTTCTGACTTAAAACCTATTGTTCGTTTACATTACTATAAATATTTCGCAATTTAATATAGCTTTGCTCTGTTAATAATGGTTTTTATAAATGGCAATTGCGAGAAAGCTAATAAATTACCATAAATTACCAGTCATAGAATTGCAAGACAAAATTGGGAGCTATTTTGTAGACAAGAGCCTTTAAAATGCAAATCGACTTAGCAGGCCACTTTCTTCGGGCCTTAGTGTGAGCTGTTAAGACAGATATTTAAGGATTTTGAATATAGATGCATATCCTATATCTCAAACCTGATCTAATAGCCAGTTATTTGTAGGAAGGGTTGGTTAAGAGGGTTCTCAAGGTACACCCCAAGGGATGTCTTGTCTTTTAAGGTATTTCTAGAAGCTTTACATCTTTACCTAAGTTTCTGCCTTTAAACCTATTGTTAGTTTACCTTTCTATGGATTTTCTGCAATTTAATATAGCTTTGATATATGAATAATAGTTTCTATAAATGGCAATTGCGAGAAAGCTAATAAATTACCATTTTCAGTCAAAGACTTGCCAGGCAAGACTGGGAGCTTTTCTGTAGACAAGAGCCTTTAAAATGCAAATCGACTTAGCAGGCCACTTTCTTCAGGCCTTAATGTGAGTTGTTAAGATAGATCTTTAAGGATTTTGAATATAGATGCATATCCTATACCTCAAACTTAATGTAGTTGCCAGTTATTTATTGGAAGGTAAGATGTAAGAGGGTTCTAAGGCACACTCCAAGGGATGTCTTGTGTATTGAGATATTTTCTAGTAATTCTAGAAGGTTTTACTTGAATTTTTGCCTTTAAACCTATGGATTTTTCGCAATTTTATATAGCTTTGCTCTGTGAATAATAAGCTAATAAATAAAAATAATAATAATAAGCTAATAAATTACCATTTCAGTCACAGACTTGCCAGGCAAGACTGGGAGCTTTTCTGTAGACAAGACATTGTGGCCGTCTTGACTTCTCAAGTTCAAGTGCGAAATTGGCAGGGGTTTCAGGGTGAAATGTGTGCGGCCGTTGCATAGTTCTAGGCAGGGCCTTCGCCGGGGCCCCGCCCTGCGGGGGGCTGCTTATCGCCGCCCCGTCACGTAGGCGTAATCGGGGCGATAAGCACCGGCAGCGGGCCGGCAGCAGCGCCTAAGAGGCGGCAAGGTTCGCCCGAATTAGATATAATTAAGCGTAAGTGCAGCGCTCTAAGCTCGCCACTCGCCAGTAGGCAGTAGGCAGTTGGCAGTAGGCAGTTGGCTATCTGCGATCAGAAGCGGCCGAGACAGGCAGGATGGCCAAAAGAGGAAGTTAATCCGTGGCCATAATCGCAGCATAGCGCCACAGCATGAGGCACCCTCGAGGCCCATTGAAGTGTCTGCAGTGCCACACATTGCCGGCTCCCCTCTGTGCGCCGGCGAGGGTGTCTGTGTCCCCGATGCTAATCTCGGCCTGCTCTACTCCGCGATCAGAGGGGTCCATTCAGGTAAGTACTTCGGAGAGCAAATACAACCAAAACTGAACAGAAATCAAGTGTATTAACTAAGATAAAGTGTTGAAACCACCTAGATACCTTTCCAGAACCACTTTGACTCTCCAATTCAATAATAGATTGCTCAGATTGATCATGTATACTCTACTCTCTATACTCTATGTGAGGATAGGGCATCCGCTCTTCGACCTGAGCTGCCTCTACATGGCGAACAATGTCAATATAAATATTGTGTAGCACTTTAGCATTTAACAATGCAACAGCAGCAGCGACAATAACCGGCGATAGCAACAGCAACTCCTCGGGCCACAATAAACAAACAATTACGGTTTCATTCTGCTGCAGTGGCACTTCGACCCAGTCCCAGTCCCAGTCCCAGTCCCCAGTGTCCCCAGTGTCCAGTGTCCAGGCCGGTCTCCATCTTGGCTAGCAGTGCCAGCTCCCTGCCCCACCGGGGGGCACGGCACCGAGGACAGCCTTCGGCAGCGGCAGCGACTCTTGCGGCATTTTGTGCGACTCACGCAGCGGGGCGTCAAAAATTTCGCACAAAGGCTCGAAAGAGACCTCTGATAAGGGAGCTGGCAGTTGCAAGTTGCCAGTTGCAAGTTGCCAGTTGCTAGTTGCAACAATGGCTGGCAGAGTCGCAATAACTTTGGCCAATCATGGGAAGCAAATCGCTCCTGGCTAGACCTGTACCAGTACCACTGCCTGGACTCACTCTCACTCGTCCCCCAGCTTGTCTAAGGCCAACTAATTGCGAGCGGCGCTGATTACTCATACGCCCCCATGCCGCCGCGTACAGGCAGCATGTACCGCAGCCACACAGCCACTTTGGAGCGGGAATGGGGATGGGGATGGGGAGCCAGGAGCGGGAACAATGACGGGCGGCAGCAACACGCGAGGAACATGGGACAAACAAGACAAGAGGCCGCAAATATTTGTTAAACTTGACACCAAACAAAAGAATTTTACCGAAAGGATTTGAATGAACCGAAAAAAGCGAACAATGTAAGCGCTGCGCTGCCGCAACGCTGGAATGCGACAGGCGAGGAGCTGGAGCTGGAGCTGGAGATGGAGATGGAGCTGGAGCCAGGACGGAGGATGGAGGATGGAGGATGGAGGAGCAAGGCAGCAAATCAAACACAACAAATCGCCAGGCAAACACCAAAATCAAATTGTACAACAAAAGCCAGCGACGAGCAGCCAGGCAGGCCGACATCAATGTCCACGACACAGTGGTTCAAGTCAGCTGGAAATCATATATGCTTACATATTACCTATCTACCTATATACTGTACTATATTATATATACTACTATAATTTCTTAATATTACTTAGTCATTTTATATACCAGCAACTCAAAAGGCACAAAGGATAATGGATAATTCCGTTAGAATCTCAGGGCGGAATCTACAACCTAAAATTGTGATAGAGAACGTAGGCACTGACGAACGTTCTCCCTCCCTTGTATATCTGCAATCCGTAAGCCACAATAGAGTATTATGACTTGGTGCCAGCTTGGTAGTTACTAGTTAAGTCCCTTGAAATCTCAGGGGAAAAATTATAGCAAAAATGTGTGATACGGAACGTAGGCACTGACGAACGTTCTCCCTCTCTTGTGTACAATAGAGTATTATGACTTGGTACAAGCTTGGTAGTTACTAGTTAATTCTCTTGACATCTTAAGGAAGAAAATAAAGCTTAAAATTGTGATAGGGAACGTAGGCACTGACGAACGTTCTTCCTCCCCTGTGTACAATAGAGTATTATGACTTGGTACTAGCTTGGTAGTTACTAGTTAATTCTCTTGACATCTTAAGGAAGAAAATAAAGCTTAAAATTATGATAGGGAACCGTAGGCACTGACGAACGTTCTCTCTCCCTTGTATACCCGCAATCCATAAGCCACAATAGAGTATTATGACTTGGTGCCAGCTTGGTAGTTACTAGTTAAGTCCCTTGAAATCTCAGGGGAAAAATTATAGCAAAAATCTGTGATACGGAACGTAGGCACTGACGAACGTTCTCCCTCCCTTGTGTACCATAGAGTATTATGACTTGGTACCAGCTTGGTAGTTACTAGTTAACTTCCTTGGAATCTCAGGACAGAAAGTAAAGCTTAAAAGTGTGATAGGGAACGTAGGCACTGACGAATGTTCTCCTTCCCTTGTGAACAATAGAGTATTATGACCTGGTACCATCTTGGTAGTTACTAGTTAACTCCCTTGGAATCTCAGGGAAGAAAGTAAAGCTTAAAAGTGTAATAGGGAACGTAGGCACTGACGAATGTTCTCTCTCCCTTGTGTACAATAGAGTATTATGACTTGGTACCAGCTTGGTAGTTACTAGTTAACTCCCTTGGAATCTCAGGGAAGAAAGTAAAGCTTAAAATTGTGATACGGAACGTAGGCACTGACGAACGTTCTCGCTCCGTTATGTACAATAGAGTATTATGACTTGGTACCAGCTTGGTAGTTACTAGTTAACTCCCTTGGAATCTCAGGGAAGAAAGTAAAGCTTAAAATTGTGATACGGAACGTAGGCACTGACGAACGTTCTCGCTCCGTTATGTACAATAGAGTATTATGACTTGGTACCAGCTTGGTAGTTACTAGTTAACTCCCTTGGAATCTCAGGGAAGAAAGTAAAGCTTAAAATTGTGATACGGAACGTAGGCACTGACGAACGTTCTCGCTCCGTTATGTACAATAGAGTATTATGACTTGGTACCAGCTTGGTAGTTACTAGTTAACTCCCTTGGAATCTCAGGGAAGAAAGTAAAGCTTAAAAGTGTGATAGGGAACGTAGGCACTGACGAACGTTCTCTCTCCCTTGTATACCCGCAATCCATAGGCCACAATAGAGTATTATGACTTGGTACCAGCTTGGTAGTTACTAGTTAATTCTCTTGACATCTTAAGGAAGAAAATAAAGCTTAAAAGTGTGATAGGGAACGTAGGCACTGACGAATGTTCTCGCTTGCTCTTCTCTCCTTCCTCTCTTCATTGCCTCCAAGATACTTGAATATGGCGCTTTACTGTTAAATCGATCGGAGTAATCGTTGTTCTTTTATGAAAGCTTTGTTTAGTTTAGTTTCTGCTCACAAGGAAATATTTATGTGATACCAGGAGCTCTACACATTCTCCTGGGAAATCTTAAGGGTAAGTAATCAGTACTTGGTATTTACAAACTATTCAGCTAATAAATGTAATCTAATAAAGGCAAGTAGTTACTACTCATTCTGAGTCCCATAGTCCCAAGGTAGCCCAGCAAATACCTTTCGCACCAAGGTGCCTGGGCCTCGGACCTGGGCCCTCTCCCTCGAGTCCCCTTTAAGTGCTGACGCGCGTCGATCCTGGGCCGCAGTGAAACGGAGCTCAGGAGCCGAGGATGGTGCCTAACCTAACGCAGTTATCAAAAGCGTTGAATTATGGCCGCGTTTGGGCTGCCAGCTAAATGAGCAACACGTAGCCGCCGCCGTTGTTGCTGCCGCTGCTGCCACTGCTGCTGCTGGTGGCTCGTTTTTGTGGCGCTATCGCATTTGATCTCGTTTGCGGCCCTGGGATCGACAGCGGCCCGCAGGCTCAGTGCCTGTCTTGGGCCAGAGACAGGGATAGGGATAGGGATCGGGATCGGGATCGGGATCGGAATCGGGTCCGGGACGGGACGGGGAGCGGCCGCGGGTGGGGGATCTGGTCTTGGTCCCAAGACCGAGCCGAGCCGAGCTAACAATGCCCATGATATCATTCATTTCTCATTTCGGTTTCATTCATCGAAAGCCAGCCAAGTGTCGCCGTCGTGGCCGTGGCCGTCGTTGCCATGTTCAGTCTAATTTCATAATAAGAAACATCTCCAGGCAAACACAATAAATGAAAGCAGGCAGTGGTCGTGGCGCGCACTTCTTGTGTATTTCCCCCGCTCGTTGATTTTTTATTTATTTTTATTTCTGGCCGTTGGTTTGTTGTATTTTTCTCCGCTTTTTTTTATGGCCAACTGCGGTGGAATGCCGCTGGAATGTCGGACGTTTCCGGTTGGCCCAGAACCAAGTGGCTAGAACTACAGCCCTTACCAGGAGAGGGTTCAAAGTTCCAGGTGAGTCAGCGGGTCTGGTGCGCTTCGCGAATTCCCTAATTACTGTCTACTGTCTACCCGGATTCATTTCATTCATCACGAGCCGCCGAGCCGCCGAGCTGCTTAGATTGTCTAAACATTCTGCCGAAATCGCATTGGGATTTGAATAAAGGGACGAGGATGGCGGTGGCCTGGCAACGGAGCCCTCCTCGAACTGACACTGGACTCGGAGCGCGGATCCGTGCCGCTCAATGTGTTGAAACATGAATGAATCTTGTTCACAATTTGGCAACAACACGTTTAGCACGAATCGAAGGACGACAATGGCCCGAGCACTCCCCCTTCTCGCCCCAGTCCCTCGGCCATTGTGAGCGGTCCTCGAGCCGGGACCCGGTCCCCGGTCCGACGGCGTCGCGTACACAAATTATTAGCAGCCCTCGTCCGCTGTCCATCGCGGGTAGCCGGTTGCCAGTTGCCGGTTGCCGGTTGCCAGTTGCCGGTTGCCGTTCGCCGGTTTGTAAAACATCATGTCGCTGTTAAGGGTACCAGGCACTGGGTCAGAGGGAGCGGCGCAGGAGAGATCGAGATGAAGGCGAGGTGACGCTGGAGATGGAGATGGAGGTGGAGATGGAGGTGGAGATGGAGAGCAGCCTCTGTGGTCCAATTTGGAGTCTTCGATGCCTGCTGCCTGGCCATTGTTGTTCGCTCTGCCGGCGGCCAAGAGCTGGGGCTAGAAAATTATCTGCTTATCTTGTCTTGTGCTCATTTCGATCGGCTGCTTATTCATGTTCTCGTGTCGGGCCCGATCCCGATCCCCATCCCGATCCCGATCCCGAGCCCCAAACCGAGCCCCCAGTCGGGGCAGGAACGGCACCCTTTCCCAAGGAATGCCCTGCAAGTCCTCCGGTTCGAGGGCATTGCTCAGTCGGTGCTGAGTCACTTGAGTCCTCACCCAGTACTGGGTGGGTGCTGGGGCATACTGTGTTCTGAGCTCCAAGCTTTCTCCTTGACTTTCCAACACCATAACCTATTCCCAATCAAGATCCATCAGTTTTGCTGTAAATTGTTTTCCTATAAAGGGTTTTCCTATATGGAGAAAATGGGATCTAAACAGAGGGTATTTCCTAGAGCTAAATTAGGAGCCTTTTCACAGGACTTACTATAGTCATGAGACTATAAATATAGATAAGAAATATATGATTTAAGTGTATGAGATATTCCCAATCAAACTTAATCAATTTTGCTGTAATTTGTTATCTTATAAGGCTAAAGAGAAAAGGTATCTAAACAGAGGGTATCTCCTCGAACTAAATTAGGAGCCTTTTCACAAGACTTACTAGACTCATAAGCGACTATAAATACACTTAAGGATTAAAGTATTATATGAGAAGTTCCCAATCAAACTTAATGAATTTTGCTGTAATTTTCTCTCTTATAAGACTAAGAAGAAAAGGGGTTCTGAGCAGAGTATTCTTAAGTATTTCTGGGTATCTCCTAGAACTAAATTAGGAGCCCTCATGAAGGACTTACTATAGTCATGAGCGACTATAAATATAGATAAGAAATATATGATTTAAATATGTGAGATATTCCCAATCAAACTCCATCAATTTTTCTATAGTTTGTTATCTTATAAGGCTAAGGAGAAAATGGGTTCTAAACAGAGTATTCTTAAGTATCTCCTAGGACTAAATTAGGAGCCTTCTTGAAGGATTTACTATAGTCATGAGCGACTGTAAATATACATAAGAAATATATGATTTAATTATATGAGATATTTCCAATCAAACTCCATCAATTTTGCTGTAATTTGTTATCTTATAAGACTAAGGAAAAAAGGTATCTAAACAGAGGGTATCTCCTAGAACTAAATTAGAAGCCTTCTCAAAGGACTTACTATAAATATGTAGTTAGAGATTATGCATAAGTTTGTATAAGAATTTATATTTTATATTTATTTATTTTTATTTTATTTATTTATATAGTTACTGAACTGTAACTTAAGGCTGTGAGTTCCTTAAAGTATTAAGGTTTCCTAGGTAACATGGATAGGGTTTCCCTCCTAGACTTGATTCTGAGAGCCTTGCAGGAGCTCAAAGAAGGGTATCTAAATAGAGGGTTCCAGTATAAATAAATAAATTTGTTTTCAATATTTTGTAGTGAGTTTTATGGGCTAGATTTCTATATATATTGAGTTTAATATTATATATTATTATATTATTGATATTAAGTCTAAAGCAAGCTACCCAGGCACCAGGGTATCTCCTCGTCGCTCCTGTTTGTTGGCTGCTTAATTTATGAGCCTGACGCGACAGTTGCCAGGAGCCCCAAGGGGTGGACGATGGCCTCTTCCTGGCATTGGTCCTGGGCCCGTGGAGAGTGGAGAGTGGCAAGTGGAGAGTGGAGAGTGGAGACTGCTGAGTGGTTGGCTAGGCCGCCTAATATGCGACAGCCGCCGCCTGTTAACACATCGGTGAACCTCAAAATATGAAAACAGAAACCGACACCGCAGCCGAAACCGAAACCGAACTGAAGCGGGGCTCGCTTCATTTAGGTCTGCGGACGCTGGACGCTGGACGCTGGACCGCGGAATCGTGGACCCCACGCCGCTGTGAGGTCTGCCCCTCCCCTCGCGACTCCTGCTCCCTGTCTGCTCCTTGTGTGTGCTCCTTTCTCGGGGCCCTAACGAGGTGTCCAGGCGATGACGACGACAATGACGACGACGATGACGATGGCGATATTCGAGCCACTGCCTCTCGCCGGCGAGTGCGACTGCGAGTGCGAGTGAGAGTGAGAGCCTGCGACTGCCGGGCCGCTCTGGTGATTGAATTTCACACGTGGCTTAGTGTCCGCCCGCATTAAGCACGCTCCAGCGGTCCGCAGACAGAGAGAGGGACAGCGATGCCTCCGATCGCCGGCGTGTGCAAAGGAGAGGCAGCTAGTGTGGGCTCTTATGCAAATGTTCTGCAGGAAGAGCTGCCTGGAGGGGGGCGAACGGGGGCTGACTGCCATCGCCATCTTGGCAGGCTCGATGGCTGATCTCTCGCCATCTTGGACGCTGCACTGCACCTCCTGCTCCTGCTCCTGCTCCAGCTCCAGCTCCAGCTCCTGCTGCTGCTCCAGCTCCATCTGCTCCATGAGCCATTGTTCTGTGGCTCCTGCGATGGCATTCCACAGATTAAGCGGCGAGCGACAGAGCGAGAGAGTGTGCCGGCCCAGGAGCGAGAGGGTGACATCCTGAACCTGGAACCTGGAACCTGGTCCGGGCCAGGTCTGGTCTGCGTATGAATGAGTTATTTCGGACCTAATCGCTCCGCTTGCATCTCGACCAGCGACAAAAATGCCTGCGCCGCGTCTGGCTCTTCCACCTCGAATCTGAATCTGTCGCCGACTGTGACTGTGACTCCCGACTCCAACTCCGACTTGGCCAGTGGCAGGCGGAGCTGGCCACGTTTTGTTTCAGCCTCTTTGGGCTGTCCTCCATTTGATTGAACTGCTCAATGAAATATGCAAATTTGTTGCCGCCGCTTAATCAACTGCAAGGCCTCAGTCGCAGTCGAAATCGCAGTCTCAGTCCCAGTCCCAGGCTCTGACTCTGACTCTGACTCTGGCTGGGACTCAGATTCGGGCTGGGTTTTGTGCCACATCATCATCATCATCGCAGTCGTCGACTTCGTCTTCGGGCCAACACATTTGTGGTCTTTTGTGGTCTTAAATATATCCTGCTGGTGGGTACATTCTTCTCTTCTCCTTTTCCCAGCCGCGGTTATCGGATCGCGGCGAGGGTAAGTCACGACTTTGCCGCCAAGAAGCTGCACTCGCACTCGGAGCCGGACTCGGAGTCGGAATCGTAGTCGTAGTCGGAGTCGGAGTCGCACTCCTCAGCTGGCCAAGTGTCCAGCTGTCCAGCTGTCCAGCTGCAATCGCCATCACTCCCACCACCACTGGCCAGTGCAGTTGCAATTTGGCATTTGCTGCCCCCATGAGCGGGCTCATCCCGCGATCAGAAGTCGATCCATAATCCATAGCCACACACAAGTAAGTCGTTACCGCAACTTGGCAACTTTTAATCATCGATTTGGCTCAGACACCTAGCAGCTAGCAGGTAACAGCTAGCACCTAGCAGCTAGCAGCTAACACCTATCAGCATCAACTGCTATATCAATCAATCAATTCGGAGCACGGAAATTGGCCAAGTCAGCTGTACACACTTTGGCCTGGCCTACACAGAGGCCAGAGTCCGTTGAAAACGAAATTCTCGAGGGAGTAAGCTCCCACCTACTGGGAGATCGTTTCTCGCAGTGCACAGTGATGGACCGACTCTATGGCCGACTTGGCTCTAATTGAACTTAATTGCCCTTGCTAACAAGTCGCAGTTGCAGCCACAATTTGGCAGCTCAATCAAGACATCAAAGCCCAAATCCGGAGGCTAAAACCGAGAGTGACAGTGGCAACCTTCAGATATGGTAGGGGATGTCGCTCCCAGGTTCCACATCCCAGATCCCAGGCCCACAGCGGTCGTGTGCGTCTAATTATGCAATGAGGCACCAGTGCAGAGCCAGATACAAGCTACAGATACGTATCTGAGTGAATGGCAGATTGCTGCTATCGATGCTGGCCTAATATTTGCGTTTGCGGCGTTAATTATAACCCGAGCCGAGCAGAGCCGTTTCTCTGATTGTTTATTTGCTCGGACTTGGACTCGGAATCGCACTCGGAGTCGGACTTGGAGTCGGACTCGGACTCGGTGCTGCCGGCCGTGTAATTCCGGTCGTGCAACGATAATTATATTAATTTGCCATCGAATGGGCCGCCAGTGATACCAGATACGAGCCGCACTTGCCACTTGCCACTGGCCACCAGTGGCTGCCAACTGGCGTTGCGGCTGTCAGTACCAGTCTTGGTTATCAATTTCCCACTCTGCCTGTATCTGTATCTGTATCTGTATTTGTATCTGTATCTGACTCTGCATTGGCGTCTCGGGTGCATGCCATCGACATGGGACATGGCATGGCCATTACAAAACAATTGCGATTGAGGAAAATCAAATCAAGCGGAGCTATGTGGCCCAAACAGCTGACATGTGTATAATTATGCGAAATCAGGCAAGGAAACGCAGCGCTCAGATACTTTTACCTCCGGCGTTGGTCGGTTGCCAGGCCTGCGGTCTCCTGCGGAATCGGAATCAAGTGTCAGGACATTCGATACACCGATGCAGGATTCCCATTGGCATTCCCCTCCTCACCGATCATCATCCCAATCCCAATCCCAATCCCATTGCGGCGCTGTCATAAAGACTTCAATGTGGGCATTAAATCGCGTGCAGCGGCCGAGGGACAGATACAGAGCTTCAGATACAATACCTGAGCACCACCCTTCCCTGGGCCCTCGCCTCCACCTCCGCCTCCTCCCGTTCCCTCTCCTCCTTTCCCTTGTCTGCATGTAAGACAAATGAGCACTCAATTATCGTATTTCTGCTTTGGCCGCTGCTTCATTTGTCTTCGCACCGGCGAGTGTGCGAGTGTGCGAGTGTGCGAGTGTGCGAGTGTGCGAGTGTGCGAGTGTGCGAGTGTGCGAGTGTGCGAGTATGTGCGTGGCCGGGATGAGTGTGCCTGGATCTCTGTGATTTTTTGGCCAGGACTAGGCCCCGTCCTTCTATAAAGTACCTGCATCCTTCGGGCTCTGCTTAAGTCATAGATATACGAGTCCGATCAGCCATATCTGTCTGGGGTTAAGTAGAGCTACTTCCGCGGCAGTCAAAAATATATTAAATATATATATATATATATATATCAAAATATATCAAAGCGGAGGTAAGCTTGGATGCTGGAGTAACTATAAGACTCACCTCCTGTTCCTGGGTAGTAGGAATACCTTCCCAGCCATGAAGACCCCCTCAACTAGAGGGCAAGGAGCTTTCCACTGGCCTTAGGGGATGAATCCTGGGCTGGTTGCATCCTAGGAAGCCCTCTATTTATCCTGCAGCTCAGGGAACTCAGGAGATGTCCAGTGGAAGGGCCTGAATGGGTGGACAACCAGGCCAGCCAGCCAGAAGCTCTCGGGTGGTCCCCGTTTATCGATCGGCCGCTCCTCGTGGCTTCCTTCTCGGTGCACTTTTTTGTCCTCGTCGTCGCCTGTCGCTCTCCTGTCCCCGCTCCTGTCCCTGGCCCTGGCCCTGTCTCCGTTCCTCTCCCCGTTCCTGTCCCTGTCCCCGTTCCTGTCTCCGTTCCTGGCCCTGCCCCGTTCCTGGCCCTGTCCCTGCTTGGCCTGTCAGTCAGCCTCCGTGTGAGGCATCGTCCCCATCTCTCCATCTTGCACAGTCGCAGAGCTCCGCTGTCCACTCGGCTCGCTCCTCGCCCCCCGCTCCTCTTTAAGCAGCAAAATGCGGAATTATGAATCGGCATGTTTTACATGTGCGGGAGGTCTTGTAAGGTCCAGGAGTGTGTACCTGTGTGTACCTGTCGCTCAATGCCCGCCCGAGCCTGGAACCTGTTCGACTGCTCAATGTGCCCCTTTGGTCGCCCGTCAAATCTTGAATTAAATGTTGTGAAATTGTACACTTCAAAAACGAAAACAAGGTGGCCAGAGGGGCAGGGGGAACGGATCCGCTCCGATCGGATCGGATCGAGAAAGGAACTATCATTCTACATAATTATCATCCATGGCGGGGCTTTGTTTTTTCGTGAGTTTTTTACCATCTGATCTGCGCTGCAATTACAGCCTGAACTCGCACTGTGTGGTCCCGGGACCAGGCCAGGCCAGGCCAGGCCAGGGCGATCTCTGGCCATCTCTGTTGCTCTGGGCCAGCACCGAGGGCAACTCCATTGCTGGCCAAGATTAATGGCTGCGCATTAATCAGCCCTCGGCGAGCGGGCGCCATCAACACTTGCCGGGCTTCCTGACCATCCTGTCCAGCTCCGCTCCCTCCGACCTTGCTGATTACCCCCCACCCGCTCTGGTTCTGACTTGGCCAGTGTCATTTGACACTTTCTGCGGTCAAGCCCAATCAACGAGCAATCCCAAACGGAGGCGCCATCACCTCCTGCTCCAGTCCCTGTTCCCACTCCTCCTCCTCCTGCGAAACCGACTCCAACTCCGATTCCAGCTCCGACATCGCATTACTTCCACGCCAGCTAGCTGCCCCTGAGCCTATGAAAAGTAATAACTGTGGGAACTGATTTGCGGTGCCGCTGTGCCGTCCCTGGGCCTCGCTTCATTGCCGTTTTATTGGCTGAAAATAAGTTAATAACATGGATGCCGCCGCCGCCGCCGCCGCTGCTGAGACTCCAATATCCTCCTGCCACTGCCACTGTCCCCTCCCGAGGAATAACAATAAGAATAACAATGCAACAATATTGCCCCTCTTGCCGGCAGCCCGGAGCGGAAGCTGCTGGAGGAGCCGCTGCACCCCGGACCCCTTTCAACACCAAACAGTCAATGTGTATCATCACAGCCACCTACGGACTGGGACTGGCTTGGGAGTGGGACTGGGGACTGGTACTGGGACCGGGATCCAGACCGGGATCGGGATCGGGTTCGGGAACGGGATCGGGATCGGAATCGGGACCTGGCAATTGCCAATTGGCGGCGGTTCGGGGCGGCCGATGAGAGAGCAGCGCCGCCACCGCAGCAGCCATCGCCCCAGGCTCTGAGCCTGGGCTAAGGATGGGTCTTGGCCTGGACTGGGACTGGGGTTAGGGCTTAGGCTGGGGCCGAGGACGCCGGCACAGACGCCGACGCCGCCGATAATGATGAAGGTGTTGGCGATGATGATGCTGATGACGCGAATGCGCCACAGCCACAGCCACAGCCAGAGTCAAGGCAAGGCTCCTCCCCGACCTGGTCCGGGGTCCAGTCTAGGCGCCCCATGCATGCGCTTTAAATATAAATAAATCTATTTAATATATTCAAACTTCTTAACCTAAATTTAAACAGCAATACATGGACTTGTTTATAAGTTAAGATAGGAGAAACTAAGGCTTAAGACTGCGTCCCATTGAAGCCTTTTATTCCATAAAGTTCCTGGCCAATAAATCTAGTCAATCCTCTGACTTCTTAACCTAATTTAAACAGTAATACATAGACCTGTTAATAATTTAGGATAAGAGAAACTAAGGCTACAGTCTTGTGCCTTTTATTCCATGAAGTTCCTGGCCAACCTGGATCACCCTGGGTAGGGCATTACTCGGGGCTGTGAGGCTGGCGCCGGTTCGCGATGCGCCGCCGCTAAATGGGATCAGTTTTGGTAACGAGTTAACGAGTTGATTTCACTCCAGCGATTGCCGCCGCCGAACCGGATTAGCAGTGGCATCCCCTGCTCCAGCGGCAGTCGGCAGTCGGCAGCCAGCAGCCGGTATCCACCTTCCAGCATCCACCGTCCGCCGTCCGCCGACCGGCTCCATCTCCATCTCCATCTTTGTCTGCGTCTGTGCGGTGGCCATGGCCAATGTCTACACAACAAAGTGACGGCTCATAATGACGGGCCATGGCCAAGAACGTGAGCACGGATGGGCCGGGCTGCCATGGATCGGCTGGGATCAAATCGAGTTGCGTTGAGGCGTTTGCACCTCCCATGGATGAGTCGCCGGGCCTCGATCTCTTCGCCGCTGCACAGGGAGAAAGATCTAACTAAAGTCTTATTTATATAAATTTTAGATAATTATTTAAGACTTAAGAAGGCTTAATTTATTCCAGAGTCTCATATAAATATTTGTAATTATTTATTAACTGATAAAATACTACATTTCGTTTATATATTATATAGTAAAGTATTTATAATTATTTAGAGAGTGGAAAGGCAGCAAATTTGTCATCTCTTAAGAAGGCTTAATTTATACCTAAGTCACATATAAATATTTGTAATTATTTACAAACTAAGAAAGTACTTCAATTCAGTTATATATTATATAGTAAAATATTTATAATTATTTAGAGAGTGGGAAAGCACTAAGTTTGTCTGAGGTGTTGGTAAAGTCTTATTCATTAATCAATTTTAGTTAATTATTTAAGACTTAAGGAGGCTTGAGGAGACTTATAAATAATTGTAATTATTTACAAACTAAAAAAGTACTAAATTTCGTTTACATATTATATAGTAAAATATTTATAATTATTTAGAGAGTGGCAAAGCACCAGATTTGTCATCTCTTAAAGAGGCTTGATTTATCCCAGAGTCACATATAAATATTTGTAATTATTTATAAACTAGGAAAGTACTACATTTCGTTTATATATTATATAGTAAAGTATTTATAATTATTTAGAGAGTGGGAAGGCAGCAAATTTGTCTTCTCTTAAGGAGGCTTGACTTAACCGAGAGTCGAATATAAATATTTGTAATTATTTACAAACTAAGAAAGTACTTCAATTCAGTTATATATATTATATAGTAAAATATTTATAATTATTTAGAGAGTGGGAAAGCTAAGTTTGTCATCTCTTAAGGAGACTTAATTTATCCCAGAGTCACATATAAATATTTGTAATTATTTACAAACTAATAGATTACTACATTTAGTTTAATTATTATATAGTAAAATATTTATAATTATTTAGAGAGTGGGAAAGCACCAAATTTATCATCTTAGAGAACAAATTCCTGAAGCAAGTCTCAGTCTCTTTCAAATATGATTTTTTCTCAGTGTGTTGCTCCCTTGATAGCCGCTCCATATGCATTCATCTGCCAGCCCCACGTTGCCCCGGTGTCGCTCCTGGAACGGCAGCGGCAGCGGCGGCGGCGGCGGCTCCGTTTTCGGGGCTTCGTCGAGGGGCGTTACCCGGTGATCATCACGCATTTGCGCTTCCCCCCGCGCAGCCGCTGCCCCCGCCCCGAAGGGGCTGCCTTAATGGGTGTTATTTTGTTTTGCCGTAAATATTTTTGCAATGGGCGCTAATTAAGTTTGGCTCTTTTTGGGCTCTTTCGACTGCATCCTTCGCACTTTGTTATGTGTGAAACTTTTAAATTTCGCTCGGTCGGCAAACATGAAAACCGCCGCGGTATCCCCCTAAATTGGCGGGCATTAAGGCCCCCGGCAGCTGCCCCTACCCCCGCTCTCCTACCCCCTCTGCTCTCTGCCTGCCCCGCTGGAAGAATCAACACTCAGCCGGCTATTAATATGCGGCTGCAATTGAAAATGGCAAATTGCTCATACGCCACGTGGTACCGCAGCCAGCCATGAATGAACTACGGGCGAGGCATGTGGGCGCTGGGCAGGGTCGCGTAGCGATGAGTAAAACCAGCACATCGCCCTGACACTGCAACAAATTTCGTTGGCCGTAAAATATGTATTTGGTGTTGTTTCGGCGACTTTGCCGTTTTTTATGACTCACTTCCACTGGCTCGCCGCTGTCGCTGCCGCCGCTGCTGTCTTTAGTAGCTGCTTCAAATCGATTGGACAATAAATTAGCATTATGCGGTTACCCGCCTCCTCCGCCAGCTGCAACTCCATCTCCAGGCCACGATGAGCTGGCAGCAGCCTCTCCGAGCTCGGCTCTTGGCGGAAGCCAGCCTCTTATCAGGCTAGGCGAGAAATTCCACAGATTGCAACCACATTTCATTTAATTTCTGGGAAATTCTTTCGGGATTGAGCTTCTCATTTCGAAGTACTCGGCACTTGGAGCTTAGAATTGCCTATGTAATGACCTTTGTTTCTAGGGAGGAAAGCTGCCTTGAGGTACTTGGTACTTGGAACTCAAAACTGCCTATGGAATGGTATTTGTTTCTAGGGAGGAAACTCTCCGGAAGTGGCTGCTCCCCCAGTAAATCATTGAAGAAGTTCCCGAGTATCGAATCAGTTTTCATTAACTGGGAATGTAGATGCTAAAGATGAAATATAAATAAAGTATAGAACCTAGAAAGTTCTTATCTTAAATACTTCTCGAAGTAAGTAAGTAAGTTGCAGGTCATATTGAAATAAGCCCAGATTTCGCTCACCTCACCTGCAATTAAGCACTTAGTTCCAGCTGGGACTGGGCCAGATTCCCCAGATCGTGTGACAGTCACCCGTCCAGCTTTTATAGCTCTTCCCCAAGCCACACGCACTCCCCATACGTCAGTCCGCTTACGTGTCCATTGCGACAAAGTTCATTCAAGTTTCCCCCCCTCGGCGGTTGGCATCCCCCGGAGCGTTAGTCAACCCACCTGGCATGCAAGCCAACTTCCATTCAATTGCCAAGTTGCCGAGAGTTTCCCATGCGCCCTGCGCGTGTCTCACTTCTCGGCTCGCCCCCACATGATCCGGCCCAAAGACCACAAATATTACTCATACGCCACCATCATCGGCTGTCATGCATTAGCCATTATCCATTAACCGTAGTCTATTAGGCCCGACTGGAGAGCAGCCGCAGATAACGATTGCGATAGGAGAGACAGGCGAGCAGACAACCAATTTGGCCAAATCGAAGACCCATTCGACTTGAGAATTGGACAGATCAACACGATAGGGCCGAGACATCAGTCCGAGCCAGTGCTAGACACCATGGTCTAAAAATAGCCGGGCCAATCATGACAGTCCGTCTGGGTTTGTGGCCATAACCTAGGCCAGGGTATGGCAGATACCCTAAGATATTCCAATATGGTATAGAGTATAGAGATTAAAGTAGTTAAGGAGTATATTAATGGACCTTGATGGGACATATATTATATATATTGTATATCTTTGTCGAAGAGCATTCAGTATTCGCTTTTGCAGAGGGGTGGCGGGCGCTGAGCGGCGACATCTCCGTCACTTGTCCATGAGTAATGATGAGAGCTCAATAACTTTTCGATTGATCATGTTTTTGGCGCGCGGTGAAATTTAGAGCGCCTTAAGGCTGCTAGGCATCCGCATTTCTCGGCGAGCGAGGAACCCATCAATGAATCGCACATCGCTGTGAGAGCCCGGCTCTCTGCCGGCTCTGCTCGTCGTGTGTCGTCATGGCCGGACGGCGGCGCGTATGAGTAATATTCTTGCGAAATTGAACGGAAATAACTGAAATTCATGCTGGCTATGCCCAATGTAAGTGTGTATTGGTGCAATGCCCAAGCATTCGCGGGGGTTACAATGCCAAATCGGAAGTGGCAGTCAGTGAAAGTCATTCGATAATAGGCAGTTCTCGGACAGCCGGACAGCTGGAGAGCCGGATAGCTGGAGAGCTGGAGAACCGGAGAGCTGGGGAGCTGGAGAACTGGAGACCCAGAGAGCCGGAGAGCCAAGACCCGTAGACCCCAAGACCCAGAGACCGGCAAATGATTTGCGATTTGTTTATCTGCGAGCGGGAGAGCACCAGATAGCGCTCTCCCAGCTGGGCCTTATCTGGCAGCTAGAAGAGATCGGCTCGGCCAGCTGTCGATCAATCGCTCCGCTCCACGTTCCACGCTCCACGCTCCACGCTCCACGCTCCTCACTCCGCTCTCAAAGCTATGTGTCATCCGCAGGGAACTCGCTGGGCTCGAGTGTTTCTCTCAGTGAGTCCAACCCGCTGGCCTAATCAATAACTAAGCGGTGTCAGAGACCACCTAGTATATAGGGTATATGGGTTGTACCACACAACTGGCCAACAAGTGTGGCATAGATTTATATAATATAGATAACTTGTTCTATTATCAGTTTGGCATATAATTAAGTACACAAAATATATAAATAATTCAAATATATATTACATTATTATATTATATATTCAAATAGTTAAGGCTGCATTCCCTGGGCTTCAAGTGAGCATATAGATAACTTGTTTTAATATCAGTTTGACACATAATTAAGTATACAAAAATATATAAATTAATCGAATATATTATGTAGATATACATAGTAGTAAAGGATGCATCCTCTAGGCTTCAAGTGAGCATATAGATAACTTGTTCTATTATCAGTTTGGCATATAATTAAATACACAAAAATATATAAATAATTCAAATATATATTATATTATTATATTATATATTCAAATAATCAAAGCATCCCTTAGATATAGATAACTTGTTCTACTATCAGTTTGGCCTATAATTAAATACATAAAAATATATAAATAATTCAAATATATAATGTATATATACATTTTAGTAAAGGATGCATCTCCTAGGCTTCAAGTGAGCATATAGATAACTTGTTCTATTATCAGTTTGGCCTATAATTAATTACACAAAAATATATAAATAATTCAAATATATTATGTATATATATAGTGTAGTAAAGGAGGCTTCAAGTGGCCCTACTCCTACAGGGTACTAACTGGGTAGAGACTGGGTCGGCCTTGGCCCGCTCAGCTGTTGCCTGTAGCTTTTGGTTCTTTGGTGGCTTTCTCGCTTTGTTTTTGTTTTCGTTTTCGGCACTCGTTTTGGGCAAAATGTTTTGAGCGCTTTCTGGCTCGGCCCGGAGATTGCACACTCATACACTCACACACTCACACACTCACTCAGAGAGGCAGGCACTCCCTCTCTCGCTCGCTCCGCCGGGCCATAGCAGCGGCAGGGGCCTCCGCCTCCTCATTAGTATGCTCATAGTAACTGAGGAGTTCAGTCCGTCTCTCCGTCACCGACTGCATGTGCTTCTTTTCGCACAACAACAACAACAGCGACAGCGACGACGACGAGAAAGCCACTCCAGTTGGCAGTTCGCACCACTCTTGGGAGCTCCCTCTCCGCACTTTCCGCACTCTCCGCACTCTCGGCATCGCTCTCCCCGGCGAGAAATCAGCGGCGACTTCGACATCGGCAGCGGGCACTTCGATCGGATCGGAATCAAATCTTAGCAGACAGTCGAAGGCAGCGCGTCGACACTTAGCGCGATATTCCCTCGCCGCGATACCAAAAATATTATTATTCAAGTTCGCCAAAAAAACAGAAACAAAAACCCAACTCGATTCGGTGCTCCGCCAAAACCTAGACGCGTTTCCTTTTTTTTTTTTTGTTCTACCCTGCCTCTTGGAGTCCTCCAAGAGACCACACAGTGACCAGTGCCCAGTGCCCGGGTATATCCTGCTGGGGAAATTTCGTGCGGACTTGCCAGCCCCCCACTTGTATGTAAATGGTGAGTAGAGGTCGAGGTCGAGGTCGAGTGCCTTTGGGATTTGTTTGGGTTGCGGGGATCGCGGGAGCGATACTCACCTGTGCGTGCTCCGCCTGCCGATAAGCGGCGCAGTGTCTGTGGCCAGATCCCAGGTGTGTGTGCCATATACTCGCCAGGTGCTGTAACTCTCGGTTTGCTAAGGTGTCACGTAGTCGCAGGTGTGATGAAATAGGCCAATCGCTGGGGGATCAGGGCCACAGAATACCCAGGAAGAGGAGCCTTTAATTTCTCTGGTGAATCACAGGCTGCTGCATCCATCCTGCATCCATCATTACTTCGTCAGAGTATCCCAAGTATCTGTGAATCATGGTTATCTTGGTTATTCTAATTACTAATGTGGTCAGGAGATGAGTTTAATGATGATTCATGGCTTGTGGCAGTGACTGCAAGGGTTTCCTTGTAAAATTAGCTCTTGGGAAGTGCAGGAAGGGTGCTGTGTCCTTAGTGAATCATGGTCTTTAGAGGGAGTCCTTGCCTTGAGAGGCTGCCCTACTCGACTACCCATAACTCTAAATCCAAAATCCAAAAACCAAAATCCGAAATCCAAAAAGGTAAAGAGCGCAACATGTGATATTAATTTACACGTTACCTGCCAGGGGGGTGGGCTCGAGCCAGAGTCAGAGGGAGTCGAGAGGGGCGAGCATGCGTCAGCGGCAAGCAGCGACAGCGATTTGGCCTGGCCAAGGTCCGGGAGCTGGGGCGCCGATAAAGCCAGGGGGACAGCTAATTTCACAAACGCTTGCAAGAGGCCAGGTTCGTTGACCATGCTGGCCAGTGTAGATACGAGATACGCGTGGAACGGACAGGGCCTACCCCACCAGGGCCAAAGCCCAGGCCAGTGACAACCTCTATGCCACCGCTGCCAGCCACGATGATTCAGCCAGAAAATTCGGCCAAATAAAGAAATTTATTTATAATTTTATATAATTATGTCAGCCAGATAAAGACAGCAACAGCAAAGCAAAGGCAATAGCGCAAACGATAACAATAACAAATCGCGCACGCTTCGGGCCCCCAAACAATTGCGATTATGTCCAGCGGGAATCCCCGTGCGCCCACTCACACACTCACATGCCCGAGCATCGCCACACACTTTCACACACGCACACACAGAGTCTGGGTGTTCGCACAAGCATTAATATATATAGCCAACCAGTCGGTCTAGTGGCTTAGTCTTGACTTATGGTAATTGCTACTCGCCATCGTTCGGCCCCCCGGGCTTATAAATAAATAAATAGCTAAATAAAATATATAAATACACGAAAATCGTAGAGAGGCCAGGCTAGCCACGGCGGCTAGACAGAGATATGGTCTTGGCCAACGTCAACCAGTCGGCGGCTCCGTTACACTTTTCTCATGCTAAACAGGGCTTTGACGTCAAGGGTTTGGCTTTTGGGCAGCAGTTGCCAATGAGCTGGGGGAAGCAGAGGGGTGGAAAAATATGGGGAAAATAATAGGGAGTTTCCAGGAACAGCCTGGATTTTCTTACTGATTAATGAGATATTTAGGCTTTAACTTCTAACCTCTTTTCTTCGCAGACGACAGCTGCCTGCCCGCTCGACGTCAGCAGCAGCGGCAGCACAACGGCCAGCGCACGGAAGCCCACGAGACCGCTGGCGTCGCCGTCCGTGGAGCGACGTCGTCACCCGAACACAATCTGGACGCTGCTCACGCTGGCCCTGGTCATGTGCCAGCTGCAGCAGCTCGCCGGCGGCGGTGCCGCAGCCGCTCCCGCTTCCGAGATCTCGTCAGTGGCGGCGAAGCGCCTGCAGAAGCGGGACGGCTACACGCCGGCCAACTTCCGGGAGCGCTTTCAGCTGACCCTAAATGCCAGCAATGCCCAGCTGGACTGGGTCAACACCTGCCGCGGCCATTGGAACGCACCAATCCCGCCGCTCAAGCCCTCCTGCAAGAAGCGGCAAATGGTAAGCAAAGATTGGGATTCATCGAGAACCAACAACTCACCAAGTAATACTTGCCTTGCAGATCCTGCAGAGCCTGCAGAACCAGACTGGCCGGGAGATGAGGACCCTGCAGGCCGAGGACAAGACGAGGAACACCACCAACTCGGCCAGGACGCTGGCCACCGGCAGCAACAAGGCCATCAACATCTCGAAGCTGCGCAAGTGGGAGCTGCACAGGCAGCACTACAAGTTCCTGCCCCGCCTCAACGACAGCAGCAAGCAGGTGAGTCAGCCCCCTCTTACCTGGGAGAGAGCTCCCCCCCCCCAGTATTTGGCATCCATTAGATCCATTTTCCCCCTGAAGAGTGTGAAGAACCGATCACCGAGCGCTTACAAGCCAGCGGTTCTTCTGCTGTTGCCATGGGATGTGCCGGTGATAAAGGGGGTCACGTGAGCCGCCCGCTCCCGCCGCGGTCACCTGCGTAGGTGCAAACAGACCGTCACAAGCACTCGGTCATATGAGCCCCGCGTCCGGGGAATCGTGCCCAGAGCCCAGCGAGAGTCGCTCCATTAGTTGCCGCTCAAAGGCCAGAACTTCTAACCAGGGTTTGCCCTCGGGGGGAGCTCACCAAAGGGGCAGGAGAGACTCCTCCATGGGGGATCGCTGCCCCGGCCTCCCCCCAACCCCTTGACCACCCCTCGCCCATTCGGGACGCCCCATTAGCCGTCGATTTGCATTGCCAAACAGCCGCCGCACGACATCGATCGGCACCGAGCATTAGCAATCGATGCCATAACCACATTAAGATTAAGAGCAAATTGAAGGCGCGCGCGCGCTGGCTGCCTGTTTTTCGGTTTTTCGCCTATTGTTTATATAGATCGGCTAGTGCCGGCCACCCCCCGCCCCGCTGGGGCCCCCAGAACCTAACTCACGTTTTGTGGGGAGCGAAATTCGGGCTCTGATTCCGAGCCGGGGCTAATTCCTTGCGCAAACAAATAAACTCAAGCGACGCATTTTATTCACACTTTCGACGGGTAAACAAGAACCCAACCGATCCAGAAGCTAATCAAGGCGGGATTTGATTTCGGCTTCGATATCTGAACTGTTCCTGAACCCAAGTCGAAGTCGAAGTCGGAAATAGCTTCGCCCAGCTGTGGGAAAGCCCCCGCCGGGCGATAAGCTCCATGTCGGCCCGTGAATAATGTCGCCGGCTAGGTGGGCCCCCAAAGGAATGCCAGCGCCGGTATTCGCGGAATAATTGACTAATCGGAGCCAACTTATCAGGAGTGGGGGGAGCGGAGCCCTAAGTCAATAGTTGTACGTGACCCAGGCCCTCTGGGGTCCCATATTTCGGTAGGTGCTAATTCGCAGGTGTCCGCCATCATCTGCAGATCACCAAGTAATAGTAGTCATAAACACAGCGTGGGAGCTGGAGCTTGAGCTTTTATGCCCTGAACTTTGAGGCCGCCGACTCACCTGGAGTCAGCCGAAAGGCAGGTGTCTCAAAGGTCGCCTCTCCCCTTGGGAGTTTGTTTTCATTGCTCATTGCTCCGCCAGCGGCAGTGCCAGTCACTCCGCTCGTTATTCGTTTGCCAATTCACTCAGTCGCCTATTCAGGGCGATGATCAAAGCCCGGCTTTCGCTGAAATTTCTCAATTGACGTCACAGACTCGGACTCGAGGTGGGGAAAAGTACCTGAACCTGGGCCTACACAGTGGAAAAAGCCTGAGGGTTTGGCCGAGACTGGGAGCGGGCATAGGGGAAACTCTTCTTCCAAAGAACTTAGAAAGCCCCCTTTTCAGTACCTTTTTTCTCTACCTGTACTGAGCTGGGTCAATATTTAGACGGTATCGGCTACGTCAATGGCCATTGTGCCAACTAATTGTTGACATCCCGTTCGCTGCTGCTGCCGCTGCTGCTCCGGCGGCTCCAGCGGCTCCCAAGCCGATGACGAGGTGCCAGGGCGGACTGATAGATAGAACTCTATTTATAGGCGGGCCCCCTCCTCAAATAGCGCGCCTCTTGACGTCACTCTTAACATGACATTATGTGGAATAGCGATATGGCGATACGGGGGCCAGCTCAGATCGGGTGACCGAGCTATCGCCGGATCGGATGTGGCCAAGGAGTTAGCAGTTAGCGATATGATATGTCTGAGCGGATTTCAGCGCTCGCTTATTTGTAAGTGACACACTCGGCGCGTGCTCCGGCCGGGGGTGCGGTACAGCGGGGCGAATACGTGATTCATGGCAGCGAGGCGAGGCGAGCCGTGGGTTCCCCCGATCGGTTCGCAGGGCCCAGGGGAGAGCGAGAGCGCGGCGGGGGCGATTCAGCGAGCGAGCGGCATGAATGAAACGACTGCCGAGCCGAGCGCGACCGCGACCCCGACCGCGAGCACGACGACGACGACGACGACGACGTCACGAGCACTCGAGCACTCGAGCACCCGAAGCGCAGCCGAGGCGCAAACAACAGTTAGCAAGTTGGCAAGAGCACCAGCACAAGCCAGAGGGAGAGGGAAAGGGAGAGCGAGAGGGAGAGGGAGAGCAAGAGAGAGAGAGCAAGAGCGAGAGCAGGAGCCAGAGCCAGCGCCAGAGCCAAAGCGAGCGAGAGAGCAGAGCGCTTGGCTCGCTTTTCACTTTCAGGCAGCTGCGCCTACCGCGACGCTGGCGGCTCTGTCGCCGCGGTTCACTCAACCCAAAACAATCGAACTATAGACGATATATATGCCAGGAAGTAGGGGAGCCGGCGGGGGGGCCTCCAGTGCCATATAGATAGCGCCTATAGTGCCCTACTTCCCTCGATCAGACGCCATATCGGCCGGAACGGAAGTAGGTTACCTTGCTCTTGACAGGGTTTTCTAGGGGGAGGCAGTCTGTCTTTATAGTATATAGTATATAGACGGTCTGGGAAAAGCTAACAGAGACCTTGAGACAGCTAGAGATCCCTCCTATATATATATATATCTAGAAGAAGAACCGGCATATCCTGAGTCCATATCCTCCTGAAAACCTCATATATCTAGAATAGTTCTAAGGACATTCCTATCCCGTTAAAAGCACCTAAAAGAAATATATGTGACACAGTTTCAAGGACATTCGCACCTCTAAGCAATATATTTAGCACAGTTCTAAGGACATTCCTATCCCAATAAAAGCACCTATTAGATATATATCTGGTATTGTTCTAAGTACTTATCGTACCTCCAAGAAATATATCTGGCCTAGTTCTAATGACATAATTATGTGGCACAGTTCCAAGGACATTCCTAGCCCAGAAATATATCTAGAAATATATCTAGAAATCTATCTAGAAATATATCTAGAAATATATCTACAAATATATCTAGAAATATATCTATAAATATATCTATAAATATATCTATAAATATATCTACAAATATATCTAGAAATATATCTAGAAATATATCTAGCGCAGTTCTAAGGACATTTCTAACAAACTAAAAGCACCTATAAGAAATATATCTGGTAAAGATCTAGGGACATTCTCAGCCCACTTATCTCACCTCCAAGAAATATATCTTTCCTAGTTCTAAGGATATTCCTAGCCCACTAAATACACCACTAAGAAATATATCTGCTATATATCTCAGGACTTCTCAGCCCACTTATCTCACTTCCAAGTAATATATCTGGAGTACTTCTAGGGACATTCTCGGGACCCTGATCGCACCTTTAAACAATAAATCTAGTAAAGTTCTAAGAACATCTCACTGATCTCACCCCTAAGTAATATATCTAGCACACTTCTAAGGATTCTCCTAGCCCACAGATCTCACCTCCAAGAGATATGTCTAGCACAGCTCACAGAACAATCCTAGCCCACTTAAAGCACCTATAAGATATATATCTGACCTAGTTCTAAGGACATTCTCAGCACACTAAATGTACCTCTACGATATATATCTGGTAAAAATCTAAGGACATTCCTAGCCCACAGATCTCACCTCCAAGACATATATCTGACCTAGCTCTAAGGACATTCTCAGCCCCCTGATCTCACCCCTAAGCAATCAATATGTACTGACCTAAAACCCATCCCTCCCCTTCTTCTTTTGCTCCTTGCAGCTGATCCTGCGCCACGTGCACCGCGACCTGCAGTTCTACGTGGCCGCCTTCAGCTACCTGCGGCACGCCAAGATGCACTGGGACTACGTCAACCTGCAGGCGGAGAGCGCAATGTCGGCGGACCTGGGGCGCGTGCAGGCCGCCGCCAAGGAGGTGCTGTGCAACGTGGAGCTGGCCATCAATGAGTCCGGGCGGCTGATGTCCAGGCTGAACTTCAAGGTGGTGCCGCTGGCCCTGATGGAGAAGCGGCTGCAGCAGTTCAAGACGCCGCTGGTCCAGTTGCACCGGCAGGCGAGTCTGGCCGCCCGCAATGAGGCGGTGGAGCCGCCACCGCAGTCCGCCCAGCTGCCAGTGGACGCCCTGTTCGCCAAGTACCAGTTCATGCAGTATCTGAGGAGTATCCGCCGGATCCTGGCCAGGCAGCGGAAGCAGCTCAAGTGCGCCAAGCGGCCAGCGGCGGCGGGCAAGAAGGCGAAGGCTAAGCTAAGCTAAGCAACCACAACGAGGCTCATTCCATTCGAAGACATCCCTAATTTATTACACATACCCTATTTATTACTCTCGCCACACCGCACACCGCACACACCGCACACACCACTCACGAATACCAATCACGGGGGCATCCCGCAGGCACCCAAGGCTATGACAAACCGAATACATATAGAGAGCAACTACAACCGAATGGCCTTGCTCTTGTTTATCCAAGGACGAATGCTTTTTTATTAAGACTAGTAGTACCTAAGAACCATTGTATTATTTATGACGCGAACTCGCCGAACACTCTGCCGCACATTCTGCTAGATACTAAGTGCCATCCGATAGATCGGTGGCTGCTTTGCCTTGTATTACGACGCTGTGATAGTAGATGATTAGAGGAAACACGTTCCACGAAGGCCACTTACTATATATCTCCCCGACTATATACATATACACACGGGTCCCTGTACGATATACGATATACACCTCCTTGTAACTATTACTATTACTATGTAGGTAACATTGATACTTTACTTTATACTGAAATCAAATACAGAAACAATTGAAAGTACAACTGAATTCGGGGTTTTTTCTTCCTGCGTGTGGCCCGCTCCCTTTGGCGCCGTATCAATTACGCCCGGAGTTAGTTCCCACAGAAATTGCGCATACGCCGGGGAGGCACACATAAAAGTGTCCAAACAATGCCCTTTTACGATCGTCGCCGCGGCTTTAATTGCAGCAGAATTACGCGGCATTTATAGACTTGTCCAAATACTTTACGAGCCATATAATAATTCTCTCCTCGGGGTCACCTCTTGCCCCCTTGTCAGCTGCACACAAAGGCCTGGACTGGACTGGGCACACACCGATTTAACGACGAGAAATTTTTGTCGCCGTTCTCCTCCACCTCCCTCTAGGTTCCCGGTTTCAGATTCTCCGTTCTCCGTTCTCCGTTCTCCGTTCTCCGGCCTTATCGCCGGACTGGGATCTCCGCGCGCACCTTCACTGAGCTCTGGATTTGATGGCTCTCCTTGGCCCGCCGAGCCCTCCTCTTGCGGTTTGCCGCAGTCCCCGACTACACTTTATCGCACACAATCAGCAATTGTCATTAATTTCGGACTCTGTGTGCGTGCTCCGATTTGTCTGGCCAGCACTGTTCCAGTCCCAGCTCCTGCTCCTGCTCTGGCTCCTACTCCTACTCCTGCTCCTACTCCTACTCCTACTCCTACTCCCGCCCCGGTGACTGATTCAACAATTTAATATGCCAAAGATAGAGGGAGATGGCGGGCTGGGTACCCATTAAAGATGGTTATCGGCCCGGTTTTATTGTGTCCTCTCCCTGCGGCAGCCTCCAGCTCCGTGCGATCGCTGGCCAGTGATCTTGGCCAGGTCCGAACTCCGACTGGGGGCTGGCGCACATGCAACTATGCGATCCCATTCATGGCCTCTAGGTCGCTCTCCCTTTCTCCAGCAACCCTTCTGGCGTCCCCTTCAGGTGCACGTAGCCGGCATATATCTTCAGTTTTGATAGGTTTTTATTGGCCTGACCTTTATTAAATTGAAAATTATGTCTTTCTATGAGAAATTCCTGCAGTTCTCCGCCGGAGCACCGCAAGATGTGAGGGTATATGCACTATAGGCCTGGGAACAGATGTCTTCGGTCCTTAGCATCATTGTTTCCGGAAACTAAGATGGTAAGTCAATTATATGAAAAGACATTAGATTATAAAGAATTAATCAGGTAAACTTTAAGACTTCAAGTATTAATTGTGGCTTGATTGGCTTGGAAGCAAAGAGTTTGTCTTACCAAGATAGTTACCATATATAGTTTAATAGTTAGTTGCCATACTTTGGAGCCGATTTAGAACTAGGTATCCCCTCGGTCGCTACGCTCTTGGCCACTCTCCTACCCTGGCTCCTGCTGAATGAACTTTTGCGCCTGCCACTGATCTAATCTAAATGTTTACTTGGCCGTGTTTGTGGCCAGGTCTGTTCCAGAGCCAGAGCCAGAGCCAGGTCTGGATATGTTCCGTCCGCCGGTCACGTGCAGGCCGCCGTCCTCGTCCCCGGCGGCAATTAATTTAAAATATCTTATTTCATTTGTGTTTGTGTTTTTCCCTTGTGTTCCTTATTTCCTCTTATTTTATATTTAACTTGTATTTGCCGTGTACATTTTTGAGTTATGTTTTCCGCTGCAGATTTCTCCAGATAATGGCGTTACATTTATGTCCCCTAAACGTTCCCAAGAAGGCCCAGAGCGCGGTGGGAGTAGCCCCGCCCCTGTCCAGTGTCGCCAATATATGCTTTTCCGATTCCAATTCCGATTCCTATTCCTATTCCGATTCCGAATCCGATTTCAAAACCATTCGCGTGGAGTCGAGGCTCGGCTCTCCCACGACTGCCAAGTGCTGGCTCAGCGGGATCTCCGGTGTGGGAACCGCCGAAGGTTGCCAGGGAGAGCGGGACGGGCCGGGGCGGGGCGCTGAGGTGTTGAAATCTCCTCGCCCAAGTCGCGGCTCAGCAGTTTCTCCGTTCACGGAATCCACAGCTGCTTGGGCAATCAGTCCCCTCCCAGTCCCCCAGTCCGAGCTTCCTCCTCAAGGAGATCCAAGAGATTTGTCGAGCTGCAAAATCGGAGGTTGAGCCCGAGTTGCTGACGCCACGAAAACCACAAGTCGCATGAGCCAAAGTGCTGGGCGGCGGAAAAGTGTAGGGTTTCTGGGAAGGGCCCCGGGAAAAGAAGGTAAAGGGAGGCTCATTGTGCAAGCCACCTAAAAGTATCTGAACTTGGGAGTATAAAAAGCATATACCTTGCTGGACTTTTACTGAACTAATCCTTAACTTAATGTCCACTGAAAGGAGTACCCAATAACCGAATGGCTTTCAAATAGCTGACCATTCTAAGCCCAAGTCCTGTGGTCCCAGGACCATGTCGGAAAGTGTAAGTTTTCTGGGAAGATCATCTAAAAGTATCTGAACTTGGGAGTATAAAAAGCATATACCTTGCTGGACTCTTACTATATTGATCCTTAACTTAATGTCTACTAAAAGGATTACCCAATAACCGATTGGCTGACCATTTAAGCCCAGGTCCTGTGGTCCCAGGACCATGTCGGAAAAATGTAGGGTTTCTGGGAATGGCCTCGAGCCAAAAAGGTTTCCTGGGGCAAGGTAAAGGCGGGAGTATCTGTATCTGTATCTAAACTTCGGCATATAAAAAGCATATACCTTGCTGGACTTTTACTTAACTCATCCTTAACTTAATGCCCACTAAAAGGATTCCCGAATGGCTTCCAAACAGCTGACCATTCAAGACCCAAGTCCTGTGGTCCCAGGATCATGTCTGCTGCCGCCTAAGCGGCGCCTTGGCCCAAATAAATTACGATCACTTAACAATGAGGCGGCCTTTTCATGACTTTTTTTGCGTTTTCCGCTTAATAAGGTCGAAAGGTGTTTTCAATTGCGAAATGGGATTCAATTGTCCGTGGAAAACGGCACTCGAACCTAAGGTGACACAAATTATGAAAGAGCCTCCGAGCTCCGACCAAAAGGACGCAGCCCTCGTCCTGCGAGATCAAAGGTGGCGCGCCCACTCTGCCACGACAATCGAATGGCCCGGCGGCAGGACAATGGGAGCCGGAGGAGCAGCAACACCTATGCCGGGGGTTGCAGGCGGTACCGGTAACCCAGTAACAGCTGGACAGCCGCACAATGAAGTGATCAGTGCCGGACGGACAACGGACAATGGCCGGGCGGTTTAATTGTCAATGAATGCACGACGCACCCTTGACCTTTTGCGGCTATTCGGGACCAGGGAGGGCAGCAACTGCTCCATGCGAATATGGCAGGCAAAGGTGGGCGAGTACCACCCAGGTGAGAGAAATCACCGACGGATTCCAGCGCAGGGCAGGCGATTCAGATGCCGATTTTGATGGGCCCTGCGACAATGGCATCGTTATAATTAATGGCCAGCTTGGCGCCAGACTTATGGGACACGGGAAGGGGCAGGTAAGCCAAGGGTATCGGAAATCAGGAATCCAGCAGCCAGCAGCCAGAAAAATAAGTTACAGCCAGAGAAAAAATATGCATCACTCTCAGTGACTTTGGAAGAGGTTATATAAAGGTTATATAAAGCTAATTTGTATAAGATTATTGCAGAATTGATTTGGTAAATACATACATCTCCCTTTGTATTTCTCTCGGTGTACGGAAATTGATGAGCGTGTGCCTGTGATGTCCTGCCGGAGCCGGCTTATCGCTGGCCAGGATCAGGGCGCAAACAGAGCGAGGGCGAGAGCGGGGCGCAAGTCAATCAGTCAAACATGAAGGCAATCACTCAATGGGAACACACACACACACAGTCAGGGGAGGGGGGGGAGGAGCAGAGGTCACAATTCACAAGTGGCCTGGTCAATATTGACGGAACCCCTTTGGGCCAACAAAGCCAGGATAGGAAACTTCGCGGGCGAGTGCGAGTGCGAGGGACAAATATTTGAATACGGAATCCGTTCCGTTCCGTTCCGTCCCGGCCCCTTACCTGGCCCTATTAAGGGATGTGGAATGCGGTGTCGATCTTGTTAACAGATACCGTCAGTTGCCCCGCCCCGGCTCCCCGGCTCCTCGGATGCTCATGTTATCCTGGACAGTTCATTAAACCGAGAGCGACTGGACTGCAGTTAATTGGCTGCCCATTATGGAGCTAGTCTGGGCCCGATCCAGATCCCAGGCGAGCCGCTGCAGCCAACGGCAGCTGTGTGCAGTCAGAGAAATGAAGTACGATCAAGTAATCCTGGTCAGAACCTAGGAATATCCACTTTATGTCTATATATTCTCGAAGTGCATCGAGACCAGGCTTTATTTGATTAACAAATCCAGGCAGGAGGCCAAGTGTGGCCCAGCCGCTCGACAAATCGGACTAATTGCTGGCCACTAATATGACAGCGTTCTCATTCAATTAAAATATCCATATCTAGTGCAATTAGACGATGTCCATCGCATTGCGGCTCCGCTCATTAAACTTGCACGAATTATTGCACGCACTTTGTCATACATTTTAATTTCACTTGGCCGAGATCACGATCCTCGCTGCGGGCCTGGCTTTGGCCTGGCTTTGGCTTTGGCCTGGCTGTGGCTTTGGCTCGAAATGAGGCTGCTCCGAGCTACAACTAAATCGCAGAGAGATGCATCTGGGGAGAGAGGGATCTTTGGCGATCCGTGCTACACATTAGCAATTACGCTCATTACACTTAATTACAGAAAACTAGGAGTGCATGAAGATTTCCACTTGCGGACGGACGACTCCAACTCCGACTCCGACTCCGAATGCGACTGCGAATGCGAATGCGAATGCGATCGCCAACCTGAACCTGAAACCGAACCGGCAGCTGAATCGGACAGATAAACGTAGCTTCTGCCCCTGCGAGTGCACTGGGAGAAAAGCTGAGCTCTTGGCCCCTAATTAATTCGAAAATATGCCACCAAAATTAGTATATTAGAAGCTGCTCAAAAATGTAGCCAGTTCATTTTAATTCTAAATAACACATGAGTATTATGACTTGATAATTGATTTAATAATAATTTAAAGCAAAGAGTTATCTCTAAAATTATATAATAAATAAATTATTAAAGAATGTAATAATAATAAATCAAAGCACAATCAATCCAAAGTATGTTACCAAAAGAAAGAGTCGCAATAAGTATATATTTGAAGTACCTAAGGTCTGTAAAAAATATAGTTTAGTTCATTTTAACTCTAAACAATATTCATATGACTTTGATAATTTATTTAATAATTTAAAGAGAAGAGTTACCTCTAAAATTAAATAATACATAAATTACCAAAGAATGTAATAATATAAATACATAAATCAAAGAACATTTCATCCAAAATATGCTACAAAAAGAAAGAGTCACAATGAGTATATTTAAAGTACATCAGGTAGTCTCCTGGTCAACTCTAGAAACGGATTCCTAGTTTAGTTTAATCTAATTCTAAACAATACTCATATGACTTTGATAATTTATTTAATAATAATTTAAAAAGAATAATAAACAAATTATCAAAGAATATAATAATGTAAATACATAAATCCATGCAATCCAAAATATGTTACTAAAATATTTAAAGTACATCAAGAAGTCTACTGGTCTGTAAATATGGCCAACTCTCGAAATGTATACCTAGTTTAGTTTATTCTAGTTCTAAACAATACGCTAACCTATAATAATTTATAATTTATTTAATAATAAAAGCTAAAGGTAAGCAAAAAGCTTAAATACATAAATCGATGGACAAACCATTCCAGAACAAGAAATTTGAAGTAAATGTGGAGATCTCTCTCATTCAACTACAAAAAATACTCATATGACTTTGATAGCTTCTTTAATTATAATTTAAAGAAAAGAGTTACCTCTAAAAATAAATAATAAATAAATTTTCAAACAATGTAATAATGTAAATTCATAAATCGATGGACAATCCATTCCAAAATAAGCTACCAAAAGAAGCAGTCACAATAAGTATATTTGAGGTAAATGCGGAGATCTCTCGGAATGGTTAGGAAACTTAATTCATTCTTATTATAAACAATACTTATATAACTTTGATTGTTTATTTAATAATAATTTAGATCAAAGAGGTAAGCAAGAATATAAATATATAAAAAAATAAACAATTAATTGGAATATATGCTACTAAAAGAAGCAGTCACAATGAAGTAAATGTGGAGATCTCTCGAAATGGTTAGGAATCTTAATTATAAAATATACTCATATGATTTTGATAGTTTATTTAATAATAATTTAAGACAAAGAGTTAAGCAAGAATATAAATATATAAATAAAGGAAAATTTACTCCAATATATGCTACTAAAAGAAGCCGTGCCATTGAGTATATTTGAAGAAGTTTAGTTTATTCTATTTCTATGCAATACCCACATGTCTTTCATAATTTAATTAATAGTAAATGTATCACAATTTTAATTATATATATAAATAAGTAAATATAAATATATATAAATATATAAACAATGGACAATCAACTCGAGTATATGCTACCATGAGAGACAGTCTACCCATTGTGACTTGAAGTACTTGTATTTGAAGCAGCCTCCAGCTCTATATATTCTATATAATTCTAAGCAATACCCACAAGTCTTTCATAATTTAATTAATAGTAAATGTATCATAATTTTAATTATATATATAAATAAATATAAATATTTATAAATATATAAGCAAAGGACAATTATCTCGAGTATATGCTACCATGAGAGACAGTCACAATGGGTATATTTGAAGCAGCCTATATAGGTGGAACTCTATATATGTGGAGACCTCCTGAAATGTATAAGAATTTTAGTTTATAATTCTAAGCAATACCCACATGTCTTTCATAATTTAATTAATAGTAAATGCATCATAAGTTTAATTAATAATAAAAGCAAAGACTGGCTAGAATGTAAATACATAAATCGAAGGACATGGGTTTTTCTGCGTGTGGCCCCGGCCGCCGTCTTGAGCCAGGTCTGGGCCCGGTATCCGTGTCTTCGTACGCCTCCAGCCGGGCGGTACGCGGGAGGGAGCGCTGGACTGCTGGACCGCTGGAGCGATAGAGAGAGAGAGGGAGAGAGGGAGAGAGAGCATGCAGAGCAAGTGAATTATTGCAGTCTCATTATGTGCGATGAGTTATGTATGGCGTATTGCTTTCGTCGTCAGCTCGTCAGTCGCCGCTTGGAAAGTGCTCGTGTATCTGCATCGCGCGGCCCAAACGTCAGGCGGACGACCGGCCATCTGTCAGCCAGGCTCGCAGCCCCGCAGCCCCACAGCCCCACAGCCCAGGTCCCGCTCCCCCAAAGACCCCCCTCATGGCCGTCGCCGTCCTCGCCGAAGAATGTAGTGCGATGGTCGCCTAAATCAAGCGTACTTAGCGAATGATTTACATTCCGAAAGACAGCAAGCACACTGCTCTGCCGTATGTGATGTTATGCGAGCAGCAGGCACAGCCACAGCAACAGCAACATCGGCAGCAACAACATGCACAGCAGCAGCAGCAGCAGCAGCAACATCCACCGATGTTGCCCCAAAATGGGGTACCATCCCAACGAAACCAGGGATCTCCTACTCTCGGTACCCACAAGCCGAGCGAGGGATGTCAGGGGAGCTTTAAACAGATCAGGAGATAACCCCAATATCCTAGGGAAATTTATATTTTTATTTGTAAATTCTAACCCAGCTCAGGCCATTTACCAGGCCAAAACGGCTTCCAAGTCTAGACTTATTTATGGGCCAATGAGTGGCTTCAGGACTTTATATATATAAATTTATATATAATAAATATATAAATTACAAAATATATATATAATAAATATTTATATAATAAATATATATATAATAAATATATATATAATAAATATATATAAATATAGGCCCTACAAACTGATAACAATCTAGATTTATGAGAATGAAATGGATATATATAACACAGATCTTTAAATGCTTTGACTTTGGCTTTGCATTAGGTACTTTATATTTCCTTACTTTGCTGGCCAGAGTCCTGGGAAGCTTTATATATTAGCGAGTCCTTTGGCCTGACTCTCTCCTGGCTCAGAGGAGCTGGAGAGCGACTTATCACCTGCTTTGGTTATAGCCTTTCTGTTGACCAATATGCCACAGCAAACGCATTGTGGGGCAAGCGATAATAAGCAGCAGCGGCAGAGGGAGTATGGAGCAGGGAGCAGGGAACAAAGAGCAGGGAGCTGGGAGCAGGGAGTAGGAAGCAGGGAGCAGAGAGCAGGGAGCAGGGAGTAGGGAGCTGGGAGCAGGGAGCAGGGCGCTGGCAGCAGGGAGCGGCGGCAGGACAGAGACGCACCGCAAAAGTCGGACGCTTCCTCGCATAAATATCACCAGCAATTACTCAGTCATAAGTCTGCCGCTCGGTCGTTTGCTGTCATGACATGAGTGACTCTGCCCCGGCGATGCTCGCTCTATAAGGTCCGCGCCACAGATCTCTCCTTTAAGCCCCCGGAACCCCAGGATCCCGTCGACGCGCCGACCCTCCCTCTCCCTCGCCCTCGCCCTCGCCAGTGTGCGCCCAAGTTTGCCGCTGGCAAAGAACGGACATCGAGTTGCAGCTGAAGATGGAGATGGAGATGGAGATGGAGCTGGCGAAGAAGATGAAGATGGAGATGGAGATGGAGATGGAGATGAAGATGGAGCTGGAGATGCAGCTGAGGCTGAGGCTGGGGCTTGATGCCGATGCAGCACCAAGCTGAAGATGGTCAAGGGCTCTGGTGTTGGTGGTGGTGTTGGTGTTGCTTTGGCAAATCTCTGCAGCGGCCACTGGGCGGTAATTTGTTAAAGCTTCCTTACTTTTCAACACTCCCGATCCCGCTGCCGCTGCCGCTCCCGATCCCGCTCTTAGTCCTGCTCCCTAGCCCGTCCCGCTCCAAATCCCAGTCCCGGAGAAAGAGCCAGAGAGTGAGAGAGCATCTTTAATTGTGCCCCTTGAGTGGCTGACTGTTTTAGATCCTTGCGACTACTTTGTCTTGATGATAAATCTCTGGGACCATCCATCTAAGCGGGCCCGTTCCAGGCAGTGCCTCCTGACTGACCGACGGCACGGCAAGAAATGGGATAACTTGGTGACTTCTGACCAAAAACAAGGAGAGTCTGAATATCTCAGGAGAGCTACATAGGATAGGTAGGTAGGATATAATATATATTAACTTGGGGAAGATAGAACTACTATTTAGATCCGGTTATAGGAATATTTATGATTGAACCTTATATAATGTATATTAAGCCAAGGAGTTCTGCCTCCAAAGCCTATTTATGAGCCATAGGGCAGTCATCCCTATATTTTCCCAAGGCTCTTACAATTTCTTTCACACTAAGGTGGGATATAATATATATTAACTTGGGGAAGATAAAACTACTGTAATTTCCATATTTAGATCCTGTTACTTGAATATTTATGATTGTACCTTAATATTTAATAATGTATTTATGAGCCACAGGACAGTCATCTCCATAGTTTCCAAGGCTTTGACCATATTCCAGCTTAAATAAACAAAGGTAATCAGAGGGATACAAATAAAAGACAAGACTTTCAAGGTAACTTGGTGACTTCTGATTAAAAACCAGGAGAGTCTGAATATCTCAGAATTACAATTTCTTTTACACTTAGGTGGTATATAATAATATTAACTTAGGGAACATAAAACTACTGTAAATATGGAATTTAGATCCTGTTACATGAATGTTTATGATTTAATTTATATTAAGCAAAGGAGTTCTGCCTCGAAAGTGTATTTATGAGCCATAGGGCAGTCATCCCCATAGTTTTCAAGGCTCTTACAATTTCTTTTACACTAAGTTGGGATATAATATATATTAACTTAGAGAACATAAGACTACTGTATTTTCCATATTTAGATCCTGTTACATGAATGTTTAAGATTGAATTTATATTAAGCAAAGGAATTCTACCTCCAAAGCATATTTATGAGACATAGGGCAGTCATCCCTATATTTTGCAAGGCTTTATCCATATTTTAGCTTAGATAAACAAAGGTAATCAGAGAGATACAAATAAAAGGCAATACCTCCAAGGTAAGCTAGACTTTTCGCTGAGTGTGCTCCCCCGGGATGAGCATGATCGTGAAGATCAGCCCGAGCAGCTCCCTCTTTAGGAGCGGACTCGAGCACTTGCTTCCTCGACACAAATCAACGGGGATGACAGACTCTGACACCGGGGACTGGGCCTGAGACTGGGACTGGGCCTGGGCCTGAGCCTGGAGATGGGACTGGGACTGGATGCGGATGCGGATGAGTCCCGGGGCTTTCCATCATTCCAGCCGCAGAACCCAGAGCCAGTCCGTTCTTGAGTCAATGAAAATGTTAAGCATCTTACGCCAACATCAATTTCGCGTTTATTTATAGCCCCGTTTTCCGCTCGCCTGGTTTATGGACTCTGCTCCGAATTCCTGCCCCGACTCCCCACTCCCCACTCCCGACTCCCTATCTCTGCCAGCTCAGCGCCGGGCGGGCTCTGACGTCACTGATAAGTTAACGCCGTAACGGGGGCCATATGCGCTGCACTCAGAGGTCGGCGCGCCGCCAATAAACACTGGCGATATGCCATATGCAATACTGCAACTCGCGTTCCTCTGAGGCATTTGGTGTCGTCACCGTTCCGCTGTGACTGCTATAGTTGGCATTGTTGTTGTTGTTGTTGCTGCTGCCATATCACTGCGTCAATAACCAGCCAGCAACGGCAACAAGTTGTTGTTGCCACCGGCAAGTTTATTTGCCTGCGGATCGGAGTACCCTGTAGGTGCAAAGTGGCGAAGAACGCCTGACTTCAAGTATAATATCAGGGCTATAATATAAGGCAGCAAATGTTTGAGTAACTTAGTAATTAATACTACAAAAGTACCACCTTTAACCCCTTGATATTTTGTATTATTAAGATATAAGCCATTTAATTGCATTTGATTAAGCCAAAAGAGCAGCCCTACTGCTTTAATTTAAGAGAAATAAACTAATACTAGAAACTATATCTTAGCTAACATATCACTTAAGATACTTTGTCTTGTATATCTAGGTATATTCTCTGCTATAATACCAGGCAGCAAATGTTTGGGTAACTTAGTAATTAATACTACAAAAGTACTACCTTTAGCCCCTTGATATTTTGTATTATTAAGATATAAGCCATTTCATTTCATTTGATTAAGCTAAAGAGCAGTAGGACTCTGCTTTAATTAAAGAGAAATAAACTAAAACTAGAAACTATATCTTAGTTAACATATCACTTAAGATACTTTGTCTTGTATATCTAGGTATATTCTCTGCTATAATACCAGGCAGCAAATGTTTGGGTAACTTAGTAATTAATACTACAAAAGTACTACCTTTAGCCCCTTGATATTTTGTATTATTAAGATATAAGCCATTTCATTTCATTTGATTAAGCTAAAGAGCAGTAGGACTCTGCTTTAATTAAAGAGAAATAAACTAAAACTAGAAACTATATCTTAGTTAACATATCACTTAAGATACTTTGTCTTGTATATCTAGGTATATTCTCTGCTATAATACCAGGCAGCAAATGTTTGGGTAACTTAGTAATTAATACTACAAAAGTACTACCTTTAGCCCCTTGATATTTTGTATTATTAAGATATAAGCCATTTCATTTCATTTGATTAAGCTAAAGAGCAGTAGGTCCTGTTTTCTTTAATTTAAGAGAAATAAACTAAAACTAGGAAATATATCTTAGTATCACTTAAGTTATCACTTAATATAACTTGTCATGTATATTTATTTCTCTGCTACAATTCCAGGCAGCAAATATTTGGATAACTTAGTAATTAATACTACANTACTACCTTTAGCCCCTTGATATTTTGTATTATTAAGATATAAGCCATTTCATTTCATTTGATTAAGCTAAAGAGCAGTAGGTCCTGTTTTCTTTAATTTAAGAGAAATAAACTAAAACTAGGAAATATATCTTAGTATCACTTAAGTTATCACTTAATATAACTTGTCATGTATATTTATTTCTCTGCTACAATTCCAGGCAGCAAATATTTGGATAACTTAGTAATTAATACTACAAAGTACTACCCTTAGCCCCTTGATACTTTGTATTATTATTATTATATAAATTATAAGTCATATAATTCCATTTGATAAAGCCAAAAGAGCCCTTCCAGACTTGTTTTCTTTAATTTAAGAGAAATAAACTACAACTAGAAACTAGAACTTAGTTAAGTGATATGACAAGATACTTTGTCTTGTATATTTATGTATATTTCCTGCAGGGTATCTCCCGGGTCGCTACTCCCCCAGCTCACCTGACTTTCCTGGGTTTTGTTGTTTTGCTTTTTCGGCGCACGAAAAAAATTCAATGAATTTATCATAAAATTGCGAGAAACTCTGGCGTTTTTCTCCGAAAAATGAAATGTGCGACTTGAGCTTGAGACACTGCGATGCGGTGGAGATGCTGCGGGGGGGGGGCAAGGGATGTGGGATGAGGGATGTGGGATGCGGGGTGCGTATCTCTCCCAGGAGGTGAGATAAGGGCGCCAGGCCTTGGAGGCGTTGGAGGCATTGGGAGCTGGAAAGATAAGAGCTGCCGCCGGGGTGACGATTGGATTGGAATTTCCGCTGGAATGCGAGGACTCTATGGCTGGAGGAGAGAATAAACTCTTTTCATTAGTTTAACAACAAGCCGATAGATATTATCGTTATACAATTGGCATTACTGGGCGACAACTTATAGGCAAATTTATTGGGAAATCGCCGGCGAGACGGACTTCCCGGAACTCCACTAGAGAACTCCACCCGGGTAGAGCCGAAACTGGAGCCTTAACTCTGACCCGCCGGCCTGAGAAACTTTTGCCCGGCCTTTGGCTAATCTAATCGCAATAGAAATTTAAGCGGAAATCAGATAGCACTACGTATAGCGTACGTATACTATATAACGCAGGTATTTGTGGATATGAGCCCCTAAGTACAAATTAAATAATAATGTGGCACAAGCCCAGACTTTCCCAGTGGCCTGCCTTGCGTCAATTCGGAGTGTTGACTGGGTCTGCTCTTGGATCTGCTCACATCTCGGGGGAATCGCAAAGATAGTGCTCACTTCTGTGCAGATGATTCATTTATCTCCTGTAATTTATGATCTCAACTGGCGCATATCAGCAGCCGAGTGTTTGCCAAACAAAATGAGGGAACAGCAGCACAAGATGGTGTCCATTGCTCTGGAACTCCACTCTCTAAAGGTACTAAATTATCTAACTAACTAACTAATTAACTAGCTAATTAACTAATTAACTAACTTACTAACTAACTATGCCAGTTATCATCAGTTTCGGGAATTTTCTCTAGACTACTTAACCTTTTCATAGGCACAAGTGTGTGGTATATAGCATATAATAATGGCACAAGTATGTGGTATATAGCATATAGGAATAACACAAGTATGTGGTATATAGCATATAATAATGGCACAAGTATATGGAAAATAATAATAAAATAATAAAAATAAATAATAATACAAATAAATAATAAAAGTGGTATATAGCATATAGTAATGGCACAAGTATATGGTATATGTATATGGAGTATAGCATATAATAATAGCACAGGTATATTGCATATATCATATAATAGTGAATACATGTGGGGGACTAAATAAATAAATACATATAATATACATAATACAAACAACTATAAATGAAACACTTCTTATTATTAAAGGAAAATAGGTATTTATTTAGAGCTTACTTCTATGCCAAGTCAGCCTATAATAATGGCTTTAATTGACTGTTTTATAAGGTTTTCTCTAAGTTCTTATCTTAAGCTTATATATAGCCTTACAATTTGCTGTATATATATAGATTACATACAGAGTCGAAGCTCTATTAAATTGAACTAGGCTTATAACTTATCCATGTCCCCTTTGAAACCCTATATAATGTATCCTAATTTAATTAATTATATATATATAAGCTTACAATTTGCTTTAAGATATATAGTTTACATACAAGTCCAAGCTCCATTAATGAATTAGACTTAGAGCTTATCCATGTCCCTTTTGAAACCCTATAAAATGTATCCTAATTTATACATACTAATCAATTTAAACCCTTT
>VNKC01003226.1:0-72267 GCA_008042775.1 Drosophila pectinifera
TATTTATTATATTCATTATATTATATTTAAAACCTTTAAATAATTCTAATTTATCGTACAAACTCAAATTATTATTTTTCTATAAATCACTTATTTTCTGAATTATTTCTGCAAAGTCTTGCAATAAGTTTAATGATACTGTAAGCCTAACTAGTATTTCTCATAACTGGTTAACTAGTCAGCTCATAAATATTTCTTAAATATTATTATCAATTATTCTATTATTTTTTATTATACTCGTACATATGTTTTTTGGAGTGCCTGGCCTGGGCGTTCTAGGATCTCGAAAGTCGAGCAGGCAGCAGCGGGAATTCGAATTAGCCCCCCCCCCGTCAGGGGGTAAATACATGCGCGATTTGTGCGTGCTAAAGGCGGCCAAAACAGTTCTTCGCCCCCTCTAGAAGCAGAAAGAGACGGGGAACATAAATGCGAAAATTGAACACAAAGCCAGTGATCCTAGTTGTCTGCCCGCGGTTGTGGGCGTGGAGCGAGTGGGCTTAGCTGCGCAGCTATGTGGATGCATATATATCCGTGTAGAGAAGTATGTGTCCAGCAGTTGTTGGCCGCCTTGTAAATGGCCGTTTAATGGAATTGTCATAAAATTCGATTACTAAAACCGATGCGTAGTCTCCATTCTGGAGTATGATTTGCGGAATGGCGGCTGCGCTTTCTTTTGGCCAGGAGTCTCGTTGGACGATTTGATTTCGTGTGGGCCGTTTGTTGGTTTTTTATCTGATGATTTCCGTCTCGCCGGCAGCTTGATGGCCTCGGATCACCTGGAGCCCGAAGGCAAAGATTTCCCATTAATAGATCTGGTTGCAGCCTCCTCCTTGCCATCGATTCAAATTGCATTTTTTATGTTTTCGGTGTTTACATTGAGTGTGTGCTTGTGGCAGGACTTAATAGCTCTTTCATTGCCACGGCAATGTTTGACTCTAACGATTTCCGTTTATAAATTTTGTCATCTTAGGTTTTAATCTAGAATATGTCTTTAAAGAGCAAAGATCTACCCATGTTCTTATCTGTTTAAAGTGTAATTGAATTTAATTTTAGGCCAACTTTTCTGCATTTATTACTGCCTTAATCGTTGGACTGCTTTTATCACTTGGCCATTAAACAAATGCTCTGACACGGGACTAGTGCCGTTAAGCGCTGTAACTAATCATCTTTTAAGCACTTCACCCACTTTCGGAGTATAATTTCTAGATCCTCCTCCATCGGGTGTTTTTCTCCTTAATGTATTTCCACCGATAATCCATAATTCGCGGATTGGAAAATGTCTGCATACGAAATATGGATCACCTGCGACACGCCCCCTTCTACACAGAGAAGGCTTTCGGCCAACAAAGGAATAATCAAGTGCGCTCCAATTTCCCAGCATAGTAATAGTAACCAAAAAAAGAGAAAAAAATAGACTGAAGACCAAAAACAAAATCGATGCTGCGGCTGCCGCCTAATAAAGTGCTCAAAACCAAGAGATGAGTGCGAATTTCGATGGTGTCCAGGTGTGCGTGCGTGCAACATATATGCATAAAACATTAACCCATAATGCCATGGACCCGGGTCCAGACTCCAGACCCCAGACTCGAGACTCTAGAATTCAGGCTGTAAAATTGAGAGGCCAGCAGCATCCCCCAGCTCCGTGATGAGAGAGTGCGGCAAAGCCGGGCATTTTTGCTTTTATCTCGGGCTCTGATATCTGTGGCTAATGCATAAAATCTTATAATTTGCGCACGTGTTAATCAGACATTATGATGCACACAACACACGGCGCACAACACGGCACACCACGGCACACCACAGCACAGCTGCAACACTCGAAACTGTTTAAAACTGTGGCTAAGCACACTCAGCAAAATCAAGGTCAACTCTTACCAGAAGCCTCTCGGGATTATTAAATATTAAACATAATTTTCTACTACTTGTTAATATCATTGAGAGCTTAAATCTTTTCAAAGGAAGTATATTTTTTAAGCGAAGTTCCTTTACAATAATTAAACCAATATAAAAGAAATCTAACAAACTTAGGCATTGCTTTATTACTAATTTAAAACTCAAGCAAATGTTAAGGGAAGTTTATGAAATAATATATACATTTTAAGCTTAAGATTATTATATTATAAATTATATTTTAAATAAGGTTATTACAGGTATAGGATTTATAAATGAATTTAAGAAATATCAAATAAATTCTGAACATGTTCATTATATGCCTGGATTATCCTCAGTGCTCTTCTTGGCTTCAAAGAAAATCGCAAGCCAAGAGAAGAGAACTCGATGGTGCTGGCCATGACCAAGTCGGCAAACTAACAATTTTAGGCTAATGATGTGCTCATATTTAAGTTAGTTGAAACGCTTTTAGTGCAAGGCATAACTCAAGTTGAGCACACAGACGAGATCACACGGGAGACGACCACGACTACGACGACGAAGACGACGACGACTGTTGGCCAGGTGCCGCAATAGAAACAGAGAATCCGAGAATCAGAAACTTGGAGACACGGCGACACAGCAGAGAATCGGCGGCGGCGAGAAGAGACTGAAACGCGGAGAATCGGGACCGCATGCTGTTGCATTTAATGATTGCACGCCTTGACTTTGGCAATAAAACAAATTTGTGGCCATAATTTTCGAAATTCAAATAACAAATGCTGAGGCAGCCGCTGCCGGACTTGGTTATCTGCCAAGTCCACGCTGGCTCTCCTCATATTTAAAGTTGCAGTTGCAAGTTGCAAGTCGGGGACAGCCGCAGCGGCAGCGGCAACGACGACTCCTCCTAGGGATGCATGCCTATCGAGGCGAGAGATCCGTTACAATATATCGACCATAAATATCGACAATAATCGATTTGTATCTTAAACTGAGATAATACAATTATATTCTTCACTTTAATGTACTTAATTAATTAAAGAGCTAGTAGTTTAAGGCATTCAAAATAGGAATTAATAAGTGTCCTTGATATTTAATATAAAAGCATATTTATATATATCGAGGCGAGAGATCCGTTACAATATATCGACCATAAATATCGCCAATAATCGATTTGTATCTTAAACTGAGATAATACAATTATATTCTTCACTTTAATGTATTTAATTAATTATAGAGTGAGTAGTTTAATGCAGTCAAAGTAAGAATTATTAAGTGCCCTTGATATTTAATATATGCATTTTGCGGCTTATAAAACTATCATATTTCCCCCATCCTTAAAGATTCCATGTTTTTAAGCTTATTAAAATTTATATCAATTTTGTTGAATATTATATTTAAAGTCTTAAAAATCCTAGCATCCAAATGAATCAATTTCTTCGCTCAGTATCCATCCATTGTTTATGTATTTCTTATAGGTTCCATGTTTTTAAGCTTATTATAATTTCTATCAATTTCGTTAAATATTATTTTTAAAGTCTTAATATTCCTTGAATCAATTTCTTCGCTCAGCATCCATCCGTTGTTTATATAAACAAAGTATAGCGATATTTATGCCATCGCTAGCTCCGCGCCAACTTGTTTGCATTGAAAATTTATTGTTACGCAGCCACGAGCGGAACTTGGGCGGTGCGGCAAGGTGGGGCAAGGCGAATGCTTGTCCAACGATTTATGGCATTGCTGCAATTGTTGCCAACTGTAAATGCTGCGGCAAACAAGTCAATTGAATTTATTTCGTTTATAAATTGCCAGCAGCAGCAGCAGCAGCGGCAGCGGCAGCACACTCGGAATCTCCTCCAGCTGGCTGCATAAGTAGATGATTCTCCTTCTCCCGCGGCGGAGTGTCAATTGGCCAGCGGGAAGGAGTTCTCCCCGAGCCCAAACCCGAATCCGAATCCCAATCGCGAGTCTCAATGCCAATGGCAAATCCAATGGCAATGCCAGGCCCGAGACTACCGATTGGAGACAAATCACTGCTCGATTTGACAACGTTCCAACATTCACCTGAGATAAACAGCGAACGGGCAGGGAGACTCTCTAGAGATGAGATCTTGGGTTAGGCATTATGCAGCAATAATCGCATCTAGCCAATCCATATAGAGTGATCTTCCACACAAACTTGAAAAGCAATTTGGCACGCGTCTATATACTGCCTCTGCTCTTTCCATATAAAGTGTTTGAAAGAGTCTATAAATATATTATAAATATATAAATATATAATACTAATATTTAATAGGGTTTCTTCAAGGACTTTCAAATAAGAAATTCAACTGAACTTCAATTTATTTAAATAGAACTCCTCAAATCTTCATAGTAAATGGGAGACACCAGAGTCCCACATGTGCCCGAAATGATTTAAAATATATACTGCTCTTTCCATAAAGAGTGTTTGAAAGAGTCTGTAAATATATTATAATAATATATATATTTAATAGGGTTTCTTCAAGGGCTTTTATATAGAAAATTCAACTGAATTTAAATTTATTTAAACAGAACTCTTTAAATCTTCTTAGTAAATGGGAGACACCAGAGTCCCACATGTGCCCGAAATGATTTAAAATATATACTGCTCTTTCCATATAAAGTGTTTGAAAGAGTCTGTAAATATATTATAATAATATATATATTTAATAGGGTTTCTTCAATGACTTTCAAATAGGAAATTTAACTGAATTTAAATTTATTTAAAAAGAACTCTAGAAAACTTCATAGTAAATAAGTGACACCAGAGCCCCGCATGTGTTCGGAATGATTTTAAATATACACTGCTCTTTCCATATAAAGTGTTTGAAAGAGTCTGTAAAAATATAGTATAATAATATATATATTTAATAGGATTTCTTCAAGGACTTTCAAATAGGAAATTCTACTGAATTTAAATTTATTTAAGCAGACCTCTTGGAAACTCCATAGTAAATGGGTGACATGTGCCCGAAATGATTTAAAATATATCTGCGCACGCACTCGACTAAATTCCTTGGCAATTACCTGGGTAATTGGTGGCTCACGATTCCCGAATTTCGTGTCACTGCCAGGAGCACGCTGCCATCTCGGAGTCACAGCGGTTGCTGGATGGCAGGGCGATGGCGAATTCTATGAGAGGAGGCTTTCTGAATGGCCGCTGCTGGGGCTGGGGCAGGGGCTGTGGCTCGGAAACTCGGTCCGAAACCGGGGGCTTGGAATGGCGATGATATGGCCGCTGCCGCTGCCGCTGCAGCTGCACTTCTGTGATTTACAATTTTTTCCGTTTGCTTATTTTCTGTCCAGGCAGCGCCAACTGTCTATTTGTTTTTCTCTCATTTTTTTTTAGTCGTTTTGCTGGCCTGAGAAGAAGCAAATTTGCATACGATCTACGGACTTCCTTTCACAATAACCATTCAGGCTATATAAAGTCGAAAAAACTTTAAATACTTTCGAAATGCGAGCAGGGCGCACACACAGCAAGAAAATATCAATATAAATACAATGTGATTTATTGTCAGGGCAAGAGAACAAGCGAGAGAGAGAGAGAGAGAGAGAGAGAGAGAGAAGAGCGGAGAGCGGAGAAGAGAAGGCAGAAAAGGCCGTTTCCTTGCTGTCCAAACAAAAGACTTAGGCAACGAACTTGCTTTCACAAGCCCCAAGCTAGCGCCTCTTAACAAATTATTGATTTATTGCCCAAAACACACACGCCGGACGGTGCGTCTTTGACAAAGAATGGTAGATCATAAACTATATATTTTTATATAGAGATATAAATATCAGTATATTACCCAGCCCCTGCCGATTGATGGCTCTGTAAAATATTTTTAAGTGCCTCACAATTAGTCAGGTCCACATGTCGTAAAGTATGAAAACATCCCAAAAGCCATAAGAACTTATTCTGCATTGTATTTGGCTTTGGATCTGAACAACAACAATAATAATAGTTCATAAAATTCCTGGCACGGCCATAGATCACGTGGGGTCTTCAACTTCGATGGCTAGTCGAAAAGTAGGCCATAAACGTAGGTCTTAGTCAGCTAGATTATGTCTTATTATAAGCTGAGGGTGGGTGGTCCCTTGGTTGATTTTATATTGTATTAAATAATAGTTAAGTTAGATTGAAGTGAATATACAAATTTATTCTGCAAGCCCCCTGTAAAATTATTAAGGATAATGGAAAACATATGGAGAAAATATAGGGCACATTCTTAGTATTCTTAGTAATATAATTTCTATTTTCTGCCATTTATTTATTCCTCTCTCTATTTAAAACCTTTTAGTCTGCTCTAGAAAAAGTTCTCATATTCGGGAAGCAAGTTCTTTGACCTTCCGCCGACTCTCACCCCGAGCCGCAGAAGTGACAAATAAATAATAAATGAAACAAGTCCGATGGGTGAGGTGAGAATGCGCGGCTAGTTAATGCCGATGCTGGGAGCACACTTTAAGCGGCTTTATGATGTGTTAAAACTGTTGCACCAACAACCGACGCAATGACGGGCCGCGGCTAAAAAATAATAAAAAAAAAACTGAGATAAAGAAGGATGACGGCGACGATGACTGGCCAGCGTCAGCGTCATCCTCATGCGGCATTGTCGTTGTCATTGTCGTCATCGTGGAAATGCGGGCTTCGCCTTGGCTGCGATCAAGTGTTCGAGTCCCCGGGCCTATACACGAGAGGAAAAAAAGCCGAGAAAATCAGTGGTAATAAAAAAAACCACGAGATTTTAACAATATATAAGGCATATCCCTGAATTAAAAACATGGAAATATTGTTTTAATTAAAACTCATGAACCTCCGACTTAAATTCTTCAGTTTCAGTTTCTTAGTTCTTCTTATTTTCTTTCACATTTTATGAATTGTATTTTATGTTACTGTATTTTCTTCGAGTGCAGCCTCGAATCGAGAGCAGGCAAAGAGCTCCAGCTTCTTCATCTTTCGCCGATAATTGATCATCATCAGTCGGTTTTAATTGATCGCCTCGGCCTTACCCTGCCGCGCCTTGCATTACATTGTATTACGTTTAGTTTGATTGGCGATCGCCGGATCGGCGGATCGTCGTATCGGTGAATCGATTGTAATCAATCACTTTCGTGGAATTGTGTCTGCTGAATGAACTATGCTATATAGCCGTCCTGTTCTCTTCTTGTCCGTCGGTGGCCCAATAATCCGACCCATAAGTTGCATCCATCAGGGGCGGATCAAGTTTAACCCAACGGGACTTTAAGAAATGTGCTTTTATTTAGTTATTTTAGGGATAAATGTTTTAAAATTGTGATAGATAATGTTGCAAATGTTTAAATATATTGTGAAATAATATAATATTAGTTTTTAATTTAAATGTTAAGGCTTTTCAAGCAAAATCAAGTTCGAAAATAAATGTCTTCGATGCTACAGGCGATATTTTGATACCTAATGTTTATTAGTACTATTATTACTTTAGTAAGAATTTTATTAATATCTTAATTTAATTAAATTTAATTTTTTCTTGGGGCTAACCCCATAAAAACCCCCTTGCCAAAGGCGCCACTGATCTGCCGCAGCTCTAGTTTTTCGCCCAGCTCCTCCTTAGCCTCTTTGGCTGTGACTTTGGCATTTTCCTTCCAATCATCAGCCACAATTGCGTACGTGAGCTGCAATCCAAGTCAAGGCGATCTCAAAGGCGATCCTATTTTATGCGATCCCAGTTGCAGTTACAGGTTGCCACATGCTGCGCCAATAAGTCACTCGTTGGCATTTGTGAAATACATTAGATCAGCAAACACATCGTTAAAAAAAAAAACCAATACTAGATCGATCCGTAAATCGTCGCACCGTACTATCACAAATTCCTATGCAAATTGCTCAGGGAATATCGATTGGTCTTAAGTGCCTCGAAAACGAGTAGCGTTTCTGGTCAAAATAGAAAATAAAGGCCAGGTCAAGGTCATGTCCTACATTTGAACGTTGGCTTTCTATTACAACTATTTTACTATTTTATTAATTAACAGTTTAAGTGGAATTTATATTTTTACAGTGTATGCAAGCCTAGCTAAGCCTTTATTAAGCGTTAAAAAATCCTTTGAAATGCCGTAAATCATTTGTTTTAATTCCATGAGAATGCACTGTAATTAGCAGCGGTATTTTCTCTGCATTTTTGGCATCGAGTTGCCTTCGGCTTGAGTTTGATTTGCAGTTCGATTTGGATTCAGATCGGATTCCTCCATTAGAGCGGCTGTCAATTAGAGCCAGATGTCAGCGATGGCCGCGATGCCAGCCACATGTTTTAACCCACACGGAATGCTCTCCATCCTTCCCGCTCTCCTACTTCTGCTCCAACTCCTGAACGTCTAATTAGCATTCGCCTTACTTTACCCCAAGGCCACACATCTGCCTTTCCCACCTCGAGCCGCCCCCTAGCCAACAGAAGTCCAACTGAGGATCAGCATCGAAGTAGGGATGTCAGCGAAGAAGTATCGATTACTCTGAAAATGTAACTTAGTTCGGGTTCACTGTGTGGTAGATCCAAGTCTAAGCCTAAGACAAAGCTATTTACAAGTTCTAGGTAAACAATAATATTTATCGATGATGTTATCGATATTATAACGATAACCTACGATCAATATTGAAATTTCGCTAAAAGATAATCGCCATAAAATATATGTCTGGTACTAAAACCTAATCTAAATGCAATGCAATAAATAATCCAATTTATCGAATAATTTATCGACATATGGAATTATTTATCGAAAGTAAAAATAAGGCAGAAAATGATATCTTAATAAATTATAGTAAATATCAATATCGAATATCTTTTTTGCAATGAAAACTATATGCATACATCTATTATTAAAGCCTTCTCCAAATGGAACTCTAAATGCAACATACAATCAAATTTATCGTTTAATTTATGGACATATGGAAATATTTATCGAAAGTAAAAATAAGGCGGAAGTTGATATATAAATAAATTATAGAAAATATCAATATCGAATATCTTTTTTGCATATATCGATTATTAGAGCCTCCTCTAAATGCAACTCCAAATCCATCGATTTAAACAGGAACTAAAGCAATAAACAATGACATCAATGGCCCTGGGGCCCCGGCTACATGCATATAGACTCCGATTCCTCTTCGATTGGCTCTTCCAAATTAGATGCAGTCCCATAAATAATAAATAGACGGGCAATGCAAAGTGGAAGAGCAAATATGTACTTGCCATGGCGACAAATGCTCAGAGCGAGGGAGATGCCGCTACCCGGTGGGGAGCGGGAGAAAGAGAGCAGCTGGCTAGAGACAAGAGGAGGAAGAGAGGGGTGGCGTGGAGAGCTCAACACATGTTTGCCCAGAGACCCAGAGCAATCAATAATTCCAAGCCTGGAGTCCAGGGGAGCTCGCGGGAATCGAACTTAGATCGCAATGAATTCGCACTGAAAGGAGATCAGAGAGAGAGAGAGAGAAAGAGGCAGTAAAAGAGCGAGGAAGAGAGCCGGGGAAGACAGGACACAAGAGGTGACAATGGCGAGCAGAAGGGGATTCACAGAACCTGTTCACCCAACGGGCCTCACATTAGGCGGCAGTCGAGAAGTAAGGCAGATTCTTTGCCGTCTTTTTTCAGCTCTGGTATCCTTTGGCTTCGGAAGCTGCAGATGCTGTGAAAAAAGAGATTTCAGCTTGGGGAACACCCTATAAAATACAGGGGATATCTTAAATGTCTTAGATTTGTTAAAATAAGCTATGATCTTCCATTTCCCTAAATTTGTCATTCAAACACACATTTTAGAACAGATAAAAGGTTAAAAATAAGGATATCTGGGATATTAATTCTTTCTTTCCTAGACTACATATTAATTCTTGAAAAATAAACTCCTTTAATGACTGAACTTAGCAAATCTACATTCCCTATTCAGTATCTATTTTATTTAAAAATTTCTTTATAATTTAATATAATATTCAAGACTGGTCAGTGCCCAGTTCCCTGAAAAACCATATCATAAAACTGAAATCAAATATACTTTGGCTCGATTGATCTTAACACAAAACATATAATTTAAAAGTCGATGTACCATTAGCTTATTTATTCCCATCTTATTGTACATATGCGTTGTGGGCCAACCCCTCGATTCCATATTGAGTTTATCCGATTTTATCGATTCACTGTTCGTCCCCCAGTGAGTATACCCCATTATTGCCCAGTTATTTCGATCTCGCTGATTATAAAGCAAGTAAGAAAGCTACAGTCGAGTGCTATAGACTGCGAGATACCCGTTAAGCAGTGGGGGTAAAATTTACTTTATAATTATAATATGTTCAAGGTTCTCAAGGGCGGAAGTAGTAGCTCTACCTCATATAGTCTCTGAGATGTGTTGTTTCACTTGGACAGATAGGCGGACATGACTAAATCGATTCGGCTGATCATGAATATATATACTTTATAGGGTCTGGCTGGTACATAAATACCCTTGTTCCCCATGGGTGCCGGGTATAAATAGCAAACGAGTCACGGCCAGATCGACAAGCAGCGCCAGTTCAAGGAGACACCACAACAAACACACAGAGCACACACCACACACACCACACACTGCACACACAGAGCACACTGAAGAATTGACCAATGGAGAATCGAGCAGAAGAACCAAGGCAGAAGAACGACGTAGGTATCGTCTTTCTTGCCGCCGCGGATTCCTGTTTGCTCGCTCGTCCGCTCTCTCTCTCCATCTCTCCCTCTCTCTGTCGGCGCTTTTTCGGCATTAGAACAGCCCCACATCCTCCGAAGAATCTGCTGCAAAGCAGCAGAAAAATTATTATAATAAAAATAATAGCAAACCGGAATTTCCTGATCCTGTTTGTCTGCCTATCAGGCGGCCAAGCAACCTACCACGCAGCCAACTGTGATTCCTTTTCGCATGTAAAGTTCGCTTGCCGCAGATGTTTCCACTCCGATTCGGTTGGACTTCCTATGTAAGGCATTGGGTTTGATTTTGGACCAAGAACTGGGCCCCGAGGATCACCCTTTGGCCACAATTCGCTTTCGTTGGCTTTTATCACTACTTCCCTTCGCCTCTTGATTAGGTTTTAGCTTTGCTCTGAATTACTCACCTTCCTTGGGAATTAAAATACATAAAATATTTATACATCTTAAAGATACAAAACAGTTGTCTATGTTGTATGCTTATTGATTTATTTCCTGAGGTCTCGAAGCTCGAAGGTTTTCCCATTTACCTGCTGATTTCATGAGATTGTAGTGGTAGAGGTAATTTAATCCCGAATGGACTTCGTCCATGGTAATTAATGCGTAAAGAGAACACACACTATTTACACACTGGCGCGTACATATTGCTACTTAATGCGAAGCTCTCGCAGTTGTCTGCTTTCGCATTTTAATTGCTTTCTGCGTTCAATTTCTAACCGGCATCAGCATCAGCATCAGCCAGCCATCGATCACGGCCAGAGGATCCCATTTGGCTATGGCTCTTAAAACCCGCTGCGTGATCCTGGCCAAAAAACTGGATTAGAACTTGGACGCGAACTCGGACTCGAACGAGCGGCGGCAGAATTATTTATGAGCAGATCCGCGGCTCTGGCAATTAATACGATTATCGGCCTGATAAATTGGCAATGCCGGAATTGTACTTGTCTAATAGTCAGGTAGATAATATGTCTAGAAACCTATATTCCCGCAGCGGCATTTGTCACAAGGTGACTCTGCCTACTGGTCTGGTATTTAATTTAAGCCAAAAGTATAGGGATGTATATTAAATAGGGCATGCGGAAGAAAAGCCCTCCAGGAAAATATAGATATCATTCGCCGAAATCCTCAGAGACATTGAATTGAACATGTCCAGGATTTTCCCCAGGAGCTATGGATATAAGAATGTATAGTATATGTATGTGTATATATTATAAGAATATATCTAAAAGAGATATATTCAGAATTATTACATTTTAATCTTATTGAAATAACACGATTTCCTGTGAAAAATATATTACTGACAGGAAATACTTACTTTCTTATACAACACCTCTGATTGCCAAGTAAAGACACTTAATGGCGGGTAAAACATCCTTAAATACATAAAGCGGCATAAACAAAATATTAAAGATATTTATATATATCAAATATTTACATAACTGTTCTTCAAACGAAAACGAAGGCGGGACGCCGGAGCCCACAACAAAGTAAATAAAAAGCGTGTGCAAAATAATTTTCGAACAACATGAGAATTAAATTTCAATCAAGTTTTTCAGCTGCTTTTGTTGATGATTTTTTTGCTGCTTTGTTTGCCTCCAGCCGTCAAGTGCACTTGGCTGATAAGACGAGGAGAATCCGAGGAGCCGGAGAAAAGATCCAGACAGATTTTATGGCTAAAATAAATGACGTACAGCAAAAGGTAAAAACGGCAAGCGGCAACGAAAGGAATTGGCTAATAAAAAGCCATTAAAGCCAGGTTCAGGCAGGTCATGTGAGTCAGTTTTCGCTTTGTTTCGCGATTTCGGGCTTCTGAGATTCCTGCTTTTTTTGGGTGGGTCTCCTGCGACCATAAATCAGCGAAATTAGAAAAGAGTACAAACACTGAGCAGCTCACAAACTCAACTGAGGAAAAATGTATATATTTTTTAGGAAGAGTTGAGGAAGAAGCTTCAGTCAATTTTTCAGCATTTTTCCACCGCCTTAATGTACCATTTCAACTTGCCTTTTTCGGGAGGAGGTGTTCCCACCATAATTCGCTTCTTGGAAAGCAACTGTATTTGAAAAGGAAAAGGGAGAAACCAGTTTCAGTTTTGTTCTCTTTCTTTACTTAACTTTTTTCTTTTCCTTTTTCCTTTTTGGGAATTTCGCCTTCAGGTTGATTTCGGCTGCTGATTTCCCAGTTTTTTATTGCAAATGGGAATTTTTGTTAATAATTGTGGGTATATGTAAATACTTATAGTAAGTACACGGTTACAAGATTTATATTTAGATAAACAATTAAGGGGAATTTTGTATTACATTTGAAGGAAATGAAGAAGTTGAAGTTACTTAGTACTTCTATTGACATAATATAATATTTAAACTCAATTATGTTTTAAGGAAATACAAACTCTTATTCCATTTAAATTTTTTTCTTCTACAATTTCTCGATAAACTTCTTGTTATTTTTTAGCTCTCTCGAAATTTGGTTAATTTTTTTGCTTTGATCAGATCATCATGACATCATGCAATGCAAATTCCAGCAAAGACAAAGACACTGAGAGAACAATGAAGTAACAATAAAGGAGTCTGGGGGACAAAAGTCTGGAAAAGTGTGGCTCCTCCGATGGCGGGGTGGAGGGAAGAATGCGTCGAGCCGAGTTGAGTTGAGAATAAAAATCATAATATTTGCATAACAAATTGGGTCAAATGAGCGAATAACAACGCACACGTAATGCTAAGCAAATCAAAACACCAGTCGTTATATATAGATATATGTGGATAAATAGATATAGATATGTGTATGAAGATACAGACAGATCTATATGCAGATGTATGACTCCTCCTTCCATGTGTATGCTAATCGAATGAGCGTGTCCATATGGAAATGAATGAACGGCGACGGCGAAAACAAACTGTAAACGTTGTACAATAATCGCCACCAAAGTCGGGGGAATCGGAGAATCGGGAGAGCCTATATACAGAGGGAAGAGACAATGCACAATTGCCCATTAGCATAATGATGCCATAAAGTGCGATCGATTGGATGGCTTTCGAGCTTCGGAAAGGGGCTTGCTATGTAGTTAGTGGTCCAAAAGAATGCGGCGTATGCCGGGCCAAAAAATACAGTGTTCTATAAGACACCTCACCTCATCAAGGTGGAGTCTCCTCCTCTCCCCTCCATATAAATTCCTCTTCTATATACACGCACAGTTGCCATCAAGCCAATAGCACTGCACATATTTTTTCAAAACGAAATGTTTCAGTTGAATTTTTGAATCAAGTTGAAATAGCTTAGTTGTATGTTTAATATCAAATATATATTACTTTCTAAGAAGTCTATATTTATTTGTAGAAAATTCGTAGAAAAAAAAGCTTTTCTTTCTCCATTAAAATTTCTAGGTAAAGCCTAAAGCTATGTCACTCTTTCTGCCTACTCTTCTGACCGCTGCTGTGAATTCTTTTATATAAATATATATGTACATATACATAAAGATTTATATATGTTTATTCCTCTACGCATCGTTTCGTTTTATGACAATTAACACGGCTCAAGAAGGCAAGCGAACTGGCCAAACAGCGACATCGTCTGGTTGTCTTCGCTTTATGGCCAAGTTAACACACGGCGGCCGGCGCAAGGGAGGGGTAATGTCTGTGCAAATATGGCGCAATAAAGCGCAGTGTACCACTTCCTAGTTGAAAACAGACAGGCGGCCATTAGGTAGGGTTCTCTCTACTCACAGTACTGTTAAAAACACTTGAATATCCGCAATTATATTTTATGGAAAGATCCAATTAAAATCTGGCCATTACGATGGCTTTGAGAGATATGGCAGAAGTTGTGAGTCTGAACAGGTAAGGGTAAGGGTAATTAATATAATATATTTTAGATATCTAATCTAATGTATTTATTAATATATTTAGAGCTTCGATAGCAACGATAGATAGCTACAAACATAAATCCAATAGAGCCTTAAAAAGGGACACTCCTATTGATATACGAAGTGGATCTATCCGTTAATTAATATAATATATTTTAGACATCTAATCTAATGCATTTATTGATTAATAAAATTAGAGCTTCGAAACGATAGATAGATAGAAACATAAATCCAAATGGACACTCCTATCGATATACGAAATATATAATATATTTTATATATCTAATCTAAAGTATTTATTTATTAATATATTTAGAGCTTCAAAAACGATAGATAGATAGAAACATAAATCCAATAGAGCCCTTAAAAGGGACACTCTTATCGATATACGAAGTGGATCTATCCATTAATTAATATAATATATTTTAAATATCTAATCTAATGTATTTATTCATTAATAGATTTAGAGCTTAAAAACGATAGATAGATAGAAACATAAATCCAATAAAGCCCTTAAAAGGGTCACTCCTATCGATAACGAATTGGATCTATCGAAGTGTCCTGCTATCCCTAATGTTAGTCCACTGTTGCACTCCTGCCGACACTGATGTTGCATAAACGATTATCTTGTTCGATTCCCTCCCAGTTCTCGCCTTACTTTGTCTGTCAGTCAATTTCCGAGATCAGATCCCGACCCAGACATCGATTGTCGGAGTTAAACTGTTAACATCCCGCAGATAGGTGTGCTTTTCTTCATCCTCGCCTCTTCCTCTGTTGCGTGTCTGTTATCGCCGGCAACTAAGTGGCTGGCAGCATGTTGCCTACTGCATGTGGCATGTTGCCAACTGTCAATATGTGAGGCATGGCACAGTTGCCGCCAAAATAATAGCACTTACATACATCGTAAATATTTGATATTTACCAAGGGATAATAACATTAAAATTATATTTTTTCTTTACATATTTCTAACTAAATTGATTAATTATCATATTAAATATTTCGAGTTCTTGCCTGGTTGTGGGTCAGAATGGGTGTCAGGATCGGGATCTCGATCAAGAGCGATATAGAGTGGCGCGTGTCTTGGCCGGTTGGACTTGACTCAATTCGTCATTTAAATGACGGAACGGAACCCCCCTCGATCCATCTATTAGGACCCTGGGGCTATGGCAGCACTTAGCGCAACATCAACTCAAATTGCAGAAGCTTACAAAAAAAAAGTAAATAAAAAACATAAAAAAAAACAGAAGCGATGGAAGCAGCAGCCGACGAAACCGGAGCTGCTCTAGCAAACCGAACTCCCGGGGAACGTGCCGGGCCAAATTAATTGCTTCGTTAGATCGAAGAGGATCTAGAAGAACCGCTTTGCTTTGGCCAATTTTTTCTCGTATTTCTCCCACTTCCGTTGGCGGAAAAGGGGTCTGGGGGCCTGCCACTGCCACTGCCACAGCCACAGCCGCTGCCGCTGCCCAACAACGATTGACAAATTTCCAAATGCCATTAAGCAGGCGTTGCATGCAACTGGCCCCCAAACCCCAAGCCAAAAGCCCCCAAAGACCCAGAGCGTGGAGCGGCGAGCGAGCATGGAGCAGGATGGAAATAGATGCAGAGGAAGATGGCTAATGGATGACAAAACAGGTGGCCAACAACTGCAACAACGCCAATAACAACAACAGCGACAACCAATCTGGACCGCGAACTGTGTACAGACACTTGGAAAAATACTTGAGTTCAGGAAAATAAATAAAAGTAAATTTGGATACTTTTAAAGTTTAGGAAAGAGTTACTAATAATTAGAGTATTTAAATGTAACAAAACACTGCACAAAAAGGCCAAAATAAGGGATTTTAATTTAACAGTGTGACCATTTTGGGATTTAAAAGTAAGGCCACACTGGCACAAAGCTTTATTTCAAGAAGACCATAATTAAGACCTACAACTCTTTCCCTACACAACTCTTTTTCTCTCTCTTTATATTTATATTCATAGATTTCTCTTTCTTTATATTTAATGAAATATTATTAAGTATAATATTTAATAGTTTACGCTCAGTGTACTGCAAATGTCGGTGCAACACGCCCCGCTGGCGTTTGCAATTACCGTGTGGATGCCACCACAGGCATTAAATCACATTGCTGAAATATTTCATCTGTTTGCAAATTTTCGACAATCAACTTAATCGGAAATGCTCCGGTTTTTATAACTTTATCATCGGCTCTGGACTCTGTGTGCACTCCTGGCCTGGAGGCGAGATTCAGGTTGATGTTGCAGGTGGCAGGTGGCAGGCGGTGATAAGAATCTTGTCCCGGCCATCTCTCCTGGGCATTTTTGAATGTTTTCTTCTTTTTGTGTGTGTTCCCCGGGGTCCCCCTGGCTCCCTGCCTCCATTTTTCCATTTTCTATTTATTTTCTTAATAGCTTTTTTATTTTTGCCATTTTCAACCATGTTGCCATTTGTTGCTTAATTAATGCTGCAGGTGGCGCCGCTAACGAGATAAGAGCCACGCCCAAATATAGATATACACATGGATATATCATATTCCAGGCCGAGCAAATTATATAAATCATTTTTAAACAATATTCCGTTAAGAGCTGCAGGAAAGAAGCAATGAACATGAATTACTTCTATAAATTTATGAAGAAATCTGCAGGAGAATCCATGATAGTTTACTTTAAAATATTTGAGCAATTAAAAGAGATTACATTTGGGTTTCTAATTAAAGTAAAAACCTATAAGGCACTAAGATGAAGCAACTGGCAACATTTAAGGCACTTGTATTCTGTATTTGTATCTATGATAATTTACTTTAAAATATTACAGCAATTAGAAGAGATTACATTTGGATTTCTAATTAAAGTAGAAACCTATAAGGCACCTATAAGGCTTCCTTCCACATTCAAGGTATTTTGCAAATCAAATTTGTATCCATGATAGTTTACTTTAAAATATTAAAGCAATTAAAAGAGGTTGCATTTGGATTTCTAATTAAAGTATAAACCTTTAAGGCACTAAAATGAAGCAATGGCAACATTTAAGGCATTTTGAAAATAAAATTTGTAAGCAGAAGGAGAAGGAGGTCAGGGAGCATAGGAATCCTTGACGATTGGGCACCGCTCTTGCCGAAGGTGTAGTGGAGGATGCCTCGCCGGGTTCTGAGTACCTGGTACAGGTGGTACCTGTGCAGACGCCAGTTCACTTCGTTCTGGATGAGGCACTCGTTCATCAGGTCATCCGGCAGTTGGATGTGAAACGAGAAGCAGATTACGGCGGCGCGGTCCAGGAGAATCGTCTGGTTCCCATTGTCATCCCGGCAGAAGAAGGTGTTGCTGTCGCGGAACTGCAAATTCCTGCAGCTGCGGAGCGGCGACTCCTTCTGCACCACCAGGACATTCTCCAGGGTGTCGGGCATGTAAATGGTGAACGGTTCGCCGACATTAATCAACGTGTCCCGGTACTTGATGTAGGCCACCATCGGATAGGTGCCCTGGCACCTCCTCCTGTAGATCTGGGACTCTACCAGCATGAACTTGCACCGCTCCGGCACGATATTCCTGGGATATAGACGACCTGGGCAGATAACTCCACTAGGCACCAGCAGTAGGATCAGTATCAGGAGCACTCCCCAGTCCATTTCTCAGTTCGATTTGTCCCTACTATTATATATTTACTTGTATAATTCGAGCAGCTGGCTAACAGCCTGCTGGGTTGGCTGTTGGCCATTTTGACCACTCCCCTAAGCAATGGCCAACTCGATGGAGATTCAAAAATACAAATATCACAAATGTCAGACTTGAAGAGAGTCTTACAGAGTCCAGTCACCTTCACGCACTTTGCATAAGACACAAAGCGGACCGAAATAGATTGCAAAAATATGAAGACAACACAAATAAGAAATACTGAAATATCGCCGAATAGAAATGTTTAAAAAACACATTTTCTATGAACTGAACAAAGGCCGAAAGCCCTTTCGGTATGATATAATCCCGAAAAGCTGCCAACAAAAAGAGAGTCAAGCCTGCGAATGCCTAAAATGGTTATAAATAAATAGCAATTGTGGTTAAAAGTTGGAAATATATACATAATGGAAGGTGCAGGGCTGATTACGAGGGATAATATCGTGTCGAATCGATTTTTACAGCCACACATACAGGTGTAGCTGTGTGTGAGTTGGGGGTTTGGGTGTTTGAGAGTTTCAGAGTTTGAGAGTCGCCGGGATGGTGACAAATGTCAACGAACAGCGAAACGAACCGAACAAAAGGTTCGATCAAGATTTCAAATTGTCTATTGTTGCCACAAATCGCCGGCTGATGGTGACAATGGGCCAGAAGTAGCCTCCAAGTAGCCAAAAAGCTGCTGCTGGTGCCGCTGGAACGGTACTTTCGTAGCCATTCTCAGTCTTCCCAGTCTTCAGTCTTCAGTCTTCAGTCTCGAGTCTTCAGTTTCTCTCCCCGAACTCCGCTCTCCGAACCCCGCCATACTTTTACTCTCGCTCGTGTTCCAATAATAGTCAAAGTTCATGTGTCAGGGCGATGGAAATCGAAATCGATTGGCGGTAAAAGAGTGGACCTGCTTCATACAGGGAAACCTGGCTTATACATACAATATATACTTAATATTTTAAGAAATATCAGGCCTTATTTATGAGGTTTTTAATTACATATAATATAGATCTCTCAAAACTACTGAGCTAGCCAGCCCATTCTTCTTAATTTATATTCAACATGTCTAAAAAATATGGTATAAACTACAGTCTTATTATTAATACTTTAAAAACCCCTTTTATAGTTTAATTTTCTCTCCTTCTTAGCGACTTTTAATTACATATAATATAGATCTCTCAAAACTATTGAGCTAGCCAACCCAATCTTCTTAATTTATATACAACATGTCTTAAATATATAGTGTAAACTACAGTCGTATTATTTAATACTTTAAAAACCCCGTTTTTAGTTGAATTTTCTCTCCTTCTTAGCGACTTTTAGTTACATATAATATAGATCTCTCAAAACTCTCTCACTCTTCTTAATTTATATACAACATTTATAAAATATGTTGTCTTATTATTTAATGCCTTTAAAACCCCGTTTTTAGTAGAATTTTCTCTCCTTCTTAGCGACGCTTCACTGTCAATTTGTTTATCTCAATATGAGAGCTCTTTCGGGGGCTTTTGACAAACTTTATTTATGCTTTTCTTCACGCTCGACCGTTAAGTTAACTGCACATTCGCTTTGTTTGGCTTATTGGCCGCTTATTGTTTTAACTCCATGATCTGTGATCCCTCGGGCCCTCTGACATGATTTGTTTTCCTTCGTCGTCGCCATCAAAGAGTAGAGAATGTTTTAATTATGACGCGAGAGAGAGGGTCGAGGGTCGAGGGTCGAGGGTCAAGTAAGCCCAACTAATCGACTGATTAATGTCCCTCTCTAAATTTAGATACCTGCCCTCTTGTCAGCCGAGCCGCGATTTGCCACGCCCATCGATCTGCGGATCGTGAAAAGGTGTCGCCGCAACCGCCCCTAAGCCCCCATGCCCCGCAGCCCCCAGTGAATAACTAATATTCCATTAAATAGCCTAATGGCTGTCACTAAATAAACGATAGGCGTAGCCCGCGATTCCCGAACAGCCGACAGAATGCCACTGTAAGTGCCGCAGGCGACGCGAAGACGCGGCACGTGTGGGAAGACTCAATAATGAATTCTTCAAAGAAGCTTCTTCTTTGAGGGCTTCAAAAAAGAGGGACAAAATACCAGAGGAAAGATATTTTTCGGGAGGAAATGTCACTGGACACAAACGTTCTTAGATAGTAATTAATTAAATAAAGTGTTCAGTCAATGTGTTAAATAATATAGAAGCATCATACTAAACTATATGTTCTTTATACTTTATATTATATACTATATTCATAATCATACTATGATTAATCATTTGGAAACATCCACTTGAATGGAACTTCAAATACAAATCAAAAAACTCACTCAAGGCAGAGACAAATAAATGGGAAAAAACAGAGAAGTATCCCAGAGAGAACCTGAAGCTGGCACAGACATTAGGGAAATCAAATGGCGAAAGACAAATAATGAGCCCCGGCCACATTCCGAATCATTTACCAGGCCCATTCTAGCCTCCAAGCAGATTCTCCTGTAGATTCTCCAGTAGATTCTCCAGTAGATTCTCCAGTAGCCGGGAGCCGGTAGCCTATGTTCCCAAAGCCCCCGGAGATGATGTCCGTCTTTGGTGGCTACCGATTCCTCCTGCCTGCCTGCCTGATTTGTTCTGAAAAGTCCGTAAATGGCGCAGATGCTGCTGCTCCTCTCGCAGGTGTGCTGCTAAAATAGTTGACTAATTAATTTATAATACAATTTCACTGCCAATCGGCCGATCGAGGTGGGGAGACGCTGGATGATCGCTACCATTTGCAACATGGAAACCGTTTTAATACACACCACAACTGGCACCACGGCGAACCACAGCCACTCTGGCCACTGCGAACCACCGCCAGCAGCCGCCTAATCATTGTTTATGACATGGTTAAGCCACTGGCCAAGCCATTCCTTAGCACATGGAACAAAATCAGAGACTTACAGCCAGAAATGATAAATTCAAGGCTCACGCACAAAACCAGCTACCAGTAAATAAATATAAATAATAAATAGTTTTGATATCAAAAATATTCAAACTAGAAAGGAAATTAATAAAAGTAGCTAATGGAAATTTCAGGGAAACATTTCATATACTTTAGCATCTTAGAAATATTAGGAATTTAGCACTTTAGCATCTTAGAAATATTAGAAATATTAAGAATTCTTTCACAAAAACTAATTTGCAGATGGAATCTATAAATTGTTTCCGGTGTGCTGGGGATTTAGTCAGGTCTTTCTGTCTTTCTCCTCAGAATCCCAGGTTGTGTGGGCCTCCTTCTGCTTTCCCCTTTCCTTTACTTCTTGTTTTCATTATTATTTTTTTTTTAGCAAGGGAAATTTATGCAAATGGCCGAGAGAACTCTTGCCAAAGCCTTTGCGCAATTATCCCCGAGACAAGACCCCACCTGCTGCTGCTGCCGCTTTGGCATTTGATTGAACTCAAGTGTGCCAGATGCGTAATGAGTTGATGAGGCAAGGGATCCGGCTCCCATGGGCTAGGGAGCCTGGGGGGCGACACGTGACAACAACTGAAAATCAATTGGAAATTCCTATGAGTTCGAGAAGAGAAAAATTTTAAACAAACAACCAGCAGCAAAAGCAGCAAGTAGAAGGGAAACCTGCAAGCACAGTTCAAGAAATAGTTTCTAAATAATATTAAGAGCTTCTTAAAAAAAAACTATAAGATACAAATGCTACTTTAAGCCAAGAATATACACAAAGATCTTAAAGCTGTTTCCATGCAAAACGCATAAGTATTTGAATAGATGTTTTGTAAAAATTAAAAAAAATACAAATTAAGGCTTAGTGATATGCCTAATTTTAAAGCAAACCCAAAATTCATTGAATATATTTATTAGCTAGAGTCCCCAGTGATTTAGCCCACTGTGCGGCCAACGGCATTTGTGCAACAACTGTTGCTGAAACCTCCGATTTCAGATCTCTGATTCTCCTTAACCCGGGCCAATGCCCAAAATGCAAATCGACCTGCAGTGCTCGATATATCTGATTCCGATTCCAATTCCGATTCCGATTCCGATTCGAGATCTGCGCGATCTGCGTTGACAATTTGGTCGATGGTCGCGCCAAGGCTTTTCCTTGCCGTCGTTTAAACCGCTAGGAGCCGACTCCGAACCCGAAACCGAATGAATGGGCACTCGCCATGTGGATATCGCGAATCGCAAATCGCGAATTAGGTTTTGCAATGTGGATGGAAATTAACCGGGTACGCACGCCAGGCAGCCGCAGGTGACCGCTCCGAATCACGAGCTGCAACGTGATGTGGCGAAATGCGAGTGGAAACGCAGAGATTGTGCTTGGGAAATACCCTAAGAGGGTCAGCAAAGTGCCAAGAAATAAATATGTATATCGAAAGTTATCGATATTGAACGAATCGATAATAGAATGGTGATTATCAAGAAGAAAGTAGCGAGAATCAAGTGGTGTTGATGTAACTACTACCTACTACTACTAATCTACATTATTGATTAATAAATATTTAAATATTGTATCGATATGGGAAGCCAAAAACCAATAGTAATCGATACTAAACTTGAGAGCAGGCTTGAGTTATACAAATTTAAAGGAAAACGAGAAGATTGAAATGGAAAATAACCTCGAAGGATCCAGATTTAATAAATAAATGTTACTTCCGTAAATCCTATTTATTTGAAGCTTTGCTTGCGTTTAGATAGACTATTGCTTATTTATATTTTATAATAATACAAAGGAGTGCATTCCCAAATAGTAATAAATAATATATTAATATAATAATAATAATAAATAATTAATTAAAAAAACCAACAGACAGATTTACGCAAATTGCTTGAAGCAAAAAACCTCAAGACTAATCTGTAATCTTTAACAACTCAGCGTCATGTCAATAAATAGCCGGGAAAATACCTGAGAAGCGGAAGAAGGAACCTGCCTCCTCGCCAATGAAAACAAACAATGCGATAATACATATTAATTTTGCTTCGTCATAAACTGAATAAGTAAGGCCAGCGATAGGGCGGCCAGTTTAGTGATTGTAACAATAATTTGCTGTTTCTTCCACATTCCCGCTCAGTATCCCTGTCCCTGTGCCCAATCCAATCCAATCGATCGATCTTTATGGGAAAGGACATAAAAATTTACGACTCTCCAGCAGGAGGAGGTGACCAAGACCAGACCAAGGACTAGAGGAGGGAGGAGCATCGGGATCCGCAGAGATTGGGCACCGCTCTCGCCGTAGGTGTAGTGGACGATGCCACGCTTGCTGCTGACGACCTGGTCCAGATAGTGTCGCTCGTTGGTTATATCGTTCTCGATGAGGCACTCGTTCATCAAGTCATCCGGCAGCTGGATGTGAAATGGGAAGCAGAACATGTTGGCCTGGTCCAGGACAATCGTCTCGTTCCGATCCCCGTCCAGGCAGTGGAACGTATTGCTGTCCTGGAACTGCAGCTTGTGGCAGCTGTGGAGCGGCGAGTGCTTTTGCACCACCAGGACATTCTCGAGGGAGGAGGGCATGTACATGGAGAACGGTTCGCCGATCTTGATCAACGTGTCCCGGTACTTGGTGAAGGCCACCATCGGATAGGTGCCATGGCACCTCCTATGGTACACCAGGGCCTCCTCCACCATGAACTTGCAACGCTCCGGCACGACATTCTTGGGGTACGGATTGCAGGAAACTCGGCTGGACACCAGCAGGAGCAGGAGCAGTCCCAAGTCCATCACTCAGTTCAATTTTTTTTATAAATATTTATTTGTATATCTTTCCCCACATATCTCGCTCTCTCTCACTCTCTCTCTCTCTGTGTGTTCTGTGTGCTGTGTGCAACAAAGTGGGTGATTATTCAGTTCGCATTAATCCCAGCGGCTGGCTCACAGCCTACTGGGCTCCCACAAACAGTGACTCAATCTCTGGACTTTGGTTTGGGTCGTGACTGCATGGGGTTCTATTACGATAGGGGTGCTCCATGAGGTGAATCAAAGAGCTTAAAGAGATGAGAAATTAAATATATATAATAATACATATATTTATTAGTTCAAATTTAAATCAATAACCTCTCATTAAAGCCTGAATAGCAACGTCTAGGTGTTCCATATAAAAACTAGGTATTTATTTATGTATTCATAATTTAACAAAATTTATTTTATATTTTAAGATCTGCCTAAAGGTATTTAAAAAAAAAATACTAATAAGAAACTCTAGTTCATTGGCCAATTGGCATTATTAATTTATTTATGTATTTATAATTTAACAAACCTTATATTATATTTTAAGTACTGCCTAAAGGGATAAAATACTTCATAAAAAATACTTCTAGAAACTGTAGTTCATTTTCAAAAGCTTCACTCTTCTAGAAGGCTGCCAATTGGCATTATTCATTTCTTTACGTATTCATAATTTAACACAATTTATATTATATTTTAAGTACTACCTCTAATTTCATAAAAAAATACTTCTAGAAAACTGTAGGCTCTCAAGTGACATTATTCATTTCTTTATGTATACATAATTCAACACAATTTATATTATATTTTAAGTACTGCCTAAAGGGATAAAATGCTTCATAAAAAATACTTCTAGAAAACTGTAGTTCATTTTAAAAAGCTTCACTCCCATAGATCGCTGCCAATTGGCATTATTCATACCGCTCTGGCGTTGACTTGCCGTCGATTTAATTGATTCAATTACTTGGTCGGCATTATTTCAATTAGGCATTGAATCACTGAGAGATTGGGGGAATGGATGGGGCCTGGACTGGGGCCTGGAGTGGGGCCGCGGAGTGCAGAGTCGACTTGACACGTTGGAGTCAAGCTGAGGCCGGAGCTATCATCGATAATAATGATGAGTGTGATCCAACGATGGATGGGATTGATTCTGATTCTGATTCTGATTTGCCTGCATAGCTCTGGGTGATTAATGCAACGGCAAACTGTTCGCCTTCCTCCAGCCTCCAGTCACTGATTGAGTGATTGACGGATTGCCGGGATTGCCGGAAGAAAACACTCGGCAGACTCTGTGCAGATTGCATAATCCGTTCGAATGCAACATAGTAGACTCGATAAATTGATTTTAAATCACGTTAATTGAAAAGTAACAGAACGCAGGAAAGATTATAAGCACTGCATGATATTTCTATATTATATTCACACGATATTTGTTTATTTATCTGGGAAACTATCTTGCAATATTTTAACAAAATCTTAGCTTCATCTTTTTTAATGGAAGGAGAACGTTTTTTTTTTTATTTTTGATATCCATCTCTTGGTGATTTATCTGGCAAATCAATTTCATTCTCGCCTGCCTTGATCCCCCGCTGAGCCTCGTGAGCGCGCTCTCGAAGAATCCATTTAATTAGTTAGATCTCGGCTCCTCTGTCTTTGGGGAATTGGATGGCATTTAATTTAATATTGTCTTTATCGAATGGCAAAGCTGATTTAACGGCATTCTGTCTGGCTGGCCTTTGTATATTCTCCTTCGGTTTGTTTATTTTTCTGTGTGTTTTGTGTGTGTTTTTTTGGGCTTTTGATGGAAATACGTATGAGTTTATTGATTTTGTCATTAATGGGATTTCCTTTCAGGCCCAGCAGGTGGCAATTGTCATGCTCGGCCAGTGTTGTCAACATTTACTTATATTTATGGTTTGGGCTCTTCTTCTCCCCGGCAAGTATTTTTATTTTGTTCGCTTTGTGTTTTGTTTTTATAAATTATATAGAGGCACATATGATCGGAAGTTGGCACTCCATTTGCGGCAAGTGCTGCTGCCGTTCTCCATATTAATATAAAGTATATGGAAAAGTTGGAGAGTCGCGTGTGGTTCCACACTTCCGTCGGGGGGAAGGCCCCTTCCATTATTTCGGAATTGTGTCACGGGGAATCGGGGAATCCAAAATGTAGAATCCGAATCCGAATCGGAATCGGAATCGGAAGCAGAAGCCAAGCATTCAATATGCGCACATTGTGCCAGATCTTCTGACACAGGGTATCAGCAGTGGGACTTATATAATTCACTTCCAAGAACCCATCCAATCAGTTGAATGATAGCTTTAATTCCCCGAGTGATCGACACCTGTTATGCAAATAAATATGTCTAAATATGTCACTCGCATCCTCACTTTAAAGCCTTAAGCTTAGAGATACTATCGTGACATGATCGGCACGGAAATAAATCCATGACAACGGGCATGATCTTAAGCCTCATCAGCGAATTCTTTGGCTTCTATACTTTATAAAAATAAAACAAAAAATGAAAAGAAGCTATGGAATATTTTGTTAGAAATTTGAAGAAGTACTAAGAGAGGATCAATTTATAATTACTCCAATAAGTCGGAAACCATAAGACATTTGTATCTGTTATATAGCTTAAATAAACATTAAAAACTGATTAATTCATAAATATTCAACTGAATAGTGTACTGTAATAAATTCAGCAAAGAAAATCCTAATTTATTGTTAATATATATTAAAGAAAAATAATTAATTTATACTTGGAAAGCAGTATTATAATTATATTCATAAATATTCAACCGAGAATTGTACTGTAATAAATTCTGCAAAGAAAAACCTAATTTATTATTAATATATATTAAAGAAACATAATTAATTTATACTTGAAAAGCAGTACTATAATTGAATTCATAAATATTAAACTGAAAATTGTACTGTAATAAATTCTGCAAAGAAAAACCTAATTTATTATTAATATATATTAAAGAAAAATAATTAATTTATACATGAAAAACAGTCTAAAGTAGTCTTACCTTATTTATTTACAAGAAAAGCCTTATTTGTGTTTAATAAAATTAATAATTACAGTCCAGGGTATCTTCACAGTCGTTTCGTCATATTTTTTTGTATTATTTTCCTCGCTTGCATATGTTATTTTTGCAATTTTCTTGGATAGTTACAATCAGTTTTGGGAGTCCATCAGTTTATGGTTTATTGCACTTGATATATTGCCCTTTGTTTTGCATATTTTAGCTGCCTTCCTTTTTTTTTGCGACCATATTTAAGGTTGATGGATAAATAAATGCTTAAATGGCGACCTTCCAATTGCCAATGGAATGAAGTTCGTTGGCCACTTTGGCTGCCGGCGATTTTGGTGTTAATTTTTTTGTAAGCTTTTTGGTTTAGCCGGCGTTTTGTTTGGCTCGACACTCTTTGTTGTGGTTTTTTCCTGCTTTTCATTTAGTTTATTAGCCGATCGGCTGATTGGTTGCTGGCTGCGGAGAACCGTTAAACTTTTGCCCCGCGCCGCGACACCTGACACTTGACACATGACACATGACACCTGACACAGGCGACGACAGCGGCTACACTAGAAAAAATGGAAAGGAGAGAAGAAAGAGAAATGCCCTGGGCATTGGGCTTTGGGACTCGAACTCGGACTCGGATTTGTGGTATTTGGGATTTGGGATTTGGGGATTCTTGCTTCATTAATCGCTCGCAATTAAGCGCCACTTTATGCCCAACTTCACACTTTGTGGCGGGCTTTTGTCGCCTCATTTTTGGCCTTTCGCAGCTGCTGCCCCTTCTTGGCTTTTTTCGGCTTGGTCTTTGGTTTCGAATGCATTCAATCAGCGCAATTGATTGATGTCTCGGCGTTGGTTTTGTCCGCTTGGCACGTGTCGTGGTTTTTTTCGAGGGGTTTCACATTCCACCAAAACTGTTAACGGATATGGAAGCCTATTCAGCAGGCGGCCGAGATTAAGTGGCCCTTGGGCCAAGATGGGGCTCAGAAAAATTGGATCACATTTACAGAATTTTACAGTAAATTAAAAGTACATTTATCAATGGTTTTTGGGAGGCTTCGATCTGGTTTATAGTTCAATTAAAAATTAAGTGTTAAACAAATTGTGAGGTCCAAGGGAAATAGTTTAAAATTAATATTTATATATTAAAGATAAAATATATATAAAAATAAACAAAAAAATACTAATATTAATATTTGTTTCAAGCAACAAAGTATATAAAAAAATGAAAAACAATATTTTGTTCTATGTAGGACACCTTTTTTGAAAGGCTTCATTAAAATTAAGTGTAAAAAAAATTGTGAGGACCAAGGAAAGTAGGTTAAAATTAATATTAATATATTATAGATAAAATATATATAAAAATAAACAAAAAATATTAATATTAATATTTGTTTCAAGCAACAAAGTATATAACAAAATTAAAAACAATATTTTGTTCTATGTAGGACACCTGTTTTGAAAGGCTTCATTAACATACATTTAAAATCGAATATGAAAGTAATAAAAAGCTTGTTTTAATTTAAGATCTTGGCCAACTTACATCATGATAATATCTATACTTAAGGCCTCGTAATATTACAGCCTTTAAAAGCCCATTATATGTTATTAATTCGGGGAAAAGTAGCATTAAAAGTAAAACCCACTCGGCTTGGCCTGACTTAATTGAGAGAATCATTTTCAATTGCCGGAAGACGGACACAGATGACTGACTTAACAGCACCTCTGGTGTAGGATATATACGATACATATATGGATATATATATATATATTTATGTGTGTGTGTGTGCACTTTAATCTGGTTCTGCGCACTGAGCGCATTAATTATGCGTTCCAAAGCGATGATGTCTGGAATATATGTGTATATGGAGGCATAGAGGAGGCAGTCGTGGCAGCCTTTTTGGTTTGCTGCTCATCTTGGCACGTTCTCCGTATGAAATTCTTGGCACGGGTTGGTTAATTAATTTAATTAATGATTTACCAAAGCGACGCTGGCGCTGGCACTGGCGAAGCGTCGACTTTGACGCTCTAACCATTTTCATTTTCCCGGCCATTTCCCGACCATTTCCCGACCATTCTCTCCCCCATAGTCCGCCGCTCCCCAGCCTTTCCTAGGCGCTCTTTGATTCTAACGGTAGCACGACTATTAAGACCGAAAAAAATCAACCTAAATGCCACACACACCACACACCATACACCACACTCCCCACACAGATGTAGATATAGTCGGTTTTATGATCTTTTTGTTTCCTCCTCGGACCCTTCTTCCACGCCACTTTGATGGTCGACAAGCTAAGTTTTCATCAAAAATTATTGAAATTTCATTTCGATTTCAATAATGCCAACAGCAGCTCGGTTCGTCAGCCTCGATTTTTATTTGCAATTAGAGCCAGGTTTTTATATCAGGCACGGCTATAAAGTTCCTTATCACTTGGCTGCTGCCGCCACCGCCGCTTGCATTTCTAATGAGAATTTATGGAACTGTCTTTTTCGTTGATTTTTGATTTTTTCCTCGTCAAATTTCAATCAATTTTGACTTTTTGGGCATTTTTTCGTGCTGGTAGAAGGCACTAAAAGTCTTGCCCCACTGATTCTTATCAAGTTTCTTTTGACCAGAAAATATTCCCACTCGTAAAAATTGCAATTTGTTGTTTCGAATACAAAAAACAAAAACTCTATAATGTGCCATTAAATGTATAGAGCATCAGATAGAAGGGATCTTAATTCTTTAGAGAAAAGGGCTTGGGAACAGGTGTCTTCTCCAGCTTCTCCTTAATTATTAAAAGAGAAAACCAGGAAGAATATTCCTAAAGAGAAATCAAATTCAAAATATGAATCAAGTTCAGGTTTATTATATATATTATACAGAAAATTACTCGAATTAAAATAAGGTCCGAGGAATCTAAGAATTATGTTCATAGACTGAGGATATATATATGATCTTTTCCCGCCTTTTAAATTTATTACAGACGAATCCCACTTTATCTATGGCCTCTACAGTTTTATGCCTTATCTGTCAGGACAGGGAAATTTCACTGGCTTTTCACTGATGATTGTGCTTCTCTGTTTTTTTGTTTTTTGTTTTTTTCTTGCTCCATACTCTGGTTATTGTTGCTGTTGTCGACCCGACCGCTCCTGCTTCTAGTTCTTCCGCTTTTATTGATTTATGCGAGTGCGGCGACCATCAAAGCGAAAAAAATGCAAGGCATCGACGACTGCAGCTACAAAGGCAGCAGCTAAAAGCAGCAACAAATACAACTGCGAGTGCAACTGCAACTGCGGCCGCAACAACTGCGATTACAATTTAAGTCGGTGACCGTGGGTTGTGCAACTCGGACAGCAGCGAAATGTACAATCGATAGCCAGAAAGTAAGGCTATAAAGTCGATAAATGGATTTGCTTACATATTTAAGTATTAAAAGTGTATTTAAAATAATATTATAACAGCTGCAGATGGGGCGCTTACAGCTTACAGCTACCTTTTCACCAGAATTCCCAACAAGTTCTAGCTGCTTTTGGCTGACTTAAGATCCATTTTATATATGTATAAATATGGAAAATGGATATGGGTTTATATTACCACCAAAAGGAGTTGATTTAAATATGAAAAATGTATTTAAAATAATTTTTAAAGGCTGCAGCGGCCATGAGAGCTTTTACTGTCATTGCACAAGAATTCCCAACGGGTTCTAGCTGCTTCTGCTTGACCAAAGCTCCAATTTATATATATATATATGGAAAAATAGATTGTACTGTAATAGACTGTATAACTACCAAAAAGAGTAGTTCTACATATAATAAATGTATCTAAAATAATATTTAAGAGCTACAGCAGTCCTTGGCGCATTCACCGCTTGCCAATGCACTATAATTCCCAACGGGTTCTAGCTAGTTCTTGTTGCCTTAAGTTCCCCAATTGCCTAGAATAAAGATTCAGGAAGTAAGACATTAATATTAATGTTCATTTGCAATTTTATTTGCATTAGTGAAAGAATATAAACAAACTGAGGGTCTGTGCGCCATAGAAATATATATATAAATATATATGTGCTTAGTCCGATTGAAAAGCCACTAGCAAACGATCCGATTATCCTCATCCTTATAGTGCATATAGGGAATATGGCGTATATAATGCATATAATGCACATAGTGTGTATAGTGTATAGAGTGAGTAGAGTGTATATAGTGCTTGTATTGTACGTAGTCCTCGTCCGAGGTGGATTTGGATCGAATCGGATCGGTCGGATAAGCAGGGTGTAATAGCGCACGGCTCGCCGGTCAGATAAGGCCATCATCAAGCCTTTGCGGCTCCCGCAGGTGGACGCCCTGGTCGCGCAGATAGTCCACGAAGTCCGTCTCCATGCCGAAGAGGCCTTCGTAGCGCTGCTGCCGCTGGATTTCCGCCATGTTATGGGTGCGCTTCCGCTGCTTCCGGCGCACCAGCACGATAAAGGTGGCCGCACAGAAGCAAAGGGCTGCATCCACCAGCCAGTGTATCAAGAAGGTAGCAGATCTATGCAGCTCGAATTCGCGGTACGAATTCTGAACAATGTCCTCGAAGCGATGATGGATGATGCGGATAGTTACCAAGATCAGGGCCATAATGCCTGGCAAAACCTTAAAGGGATTTGCCATCATCCAAGCCATACACTCCGAGATACTGAATTTTTTTATCATCTCCGAAAGCAAATTATAAAAATAAGAATTCCTTTTTGGATAACTGTATGAACTGTATGCTAGGGCTTTGAGAACGAGACTGAGACTACCTACGGCTACTGATGACAGGCATTGGCTTTATAACAAAAGCCTACTGTCTTTTTAAATTTAAAGAAAACCCCTATTTTGTTGACCACAATTGTAACTGGTCAGTCTGGGTTCTGTGTGCTGCAATTGTAGATTATCAGTAATCTTCGCTTTTTCTCTTTTTTTTCCTGAAATTATAGCATAAAAATGCCTTTTGGGCAGAAGCACGCGCAGTCGCGGCGCACTCGTGGCGTATACGTAATATTCACTGAGAGTGGGACGACATTGAGCAAGTGGGAGCACTTGGTCTAAAGCTAAAGCAGATAAAATAAATCAGAGAAGAAGTGGGAAACATAGGAAGTGGCGGCAGAAAAATTAAAAATTCACCGCTACAGAGCATTGACACTGAGCACACACACAACATCATTATCATTATCATTACCATTATCAGGAGCCGGAATGGTGGGGTAAATATATATATAAATATTAGATATAGACACACATCGTGGAGCGACTATTGACAGGCGCAGTTAACAAGAGCTGAGCCAGAATATTTATCTTTCAAGCATCATAAATCATATAGAACCAACGAAAAAGAACCGAGCGAGGCAGGTGGAAAATTCGAGGCAGATACCAGCTTACAAATACCATGGAAATATTAATTAAAACCTTTTAGAAATCTTTAAAAACAAACACAGCTTAATTTATAAAAAATTTCTAAATTTATTGTACATTTTAAAACAATTGTGGATATTAAATAAATCAATAAATTCTTTTAAAAATATAAAAGCTTTAAGAAATCTCCTTTGGTTTATATAAATTGATTAATCTTCTTTAAAGCAAATACTTTCTGCATTGTCAAAATCCCCTCAATGTCTAGCACACCTCATACCCACTTAGAGGGTATTTAAGCCCGGGCTTAAATTATATAATATTTTTCCTACTAACTATTACGGCAAGGGCAGTTTCCTCAGGAGGAACAGAGCACTTGCCATGCTCATTGCCTCGCAACTAACTCCAAACTCGGAACTCATTTATACTATATATATATATATATATACATATATATGTATATGGCAGTAATTACACCCATAGAACGGTGTGCTCTCCTCATCATCTTTGCGTTTTTTGACTGATTAAGAAAATAAAAATGCAGCCAAGCGTAGGAAAATGTTGCAGATAAACAAAAGAAAACTTAAGAAAAAAATAAAAACATTGCTAAAAGAGCCACAATACACCTACGAGATCATTATTATTATGTGCAGTGAGTGAAACCCAAATGAATTAATTTACTAAGCATCTCAAGAGAGGACACACACCTGCTACTGTTCATGGATCATTTCTTCATTATTTAAAAACATACAATACTCCAGCCACTTTAAGCGAATTGTTTAGGAATTAATTAACTATTACCTTACTTCACTACTTCCTTTATTGGCCAAGGCAACTCCCAGTATATACAGTATTTAGTATCAATTATTTCGCTGATCTCGCGGTCGCACATGTCCATTACTCATTCGTGGTAAATTGTTCTATTGCCTCATAATTTGATCCAACAAAAGGCTGGCGGCTCCTCGGCCGGAGCCAGTGGAGCCCCAGCCCCTGGATAACTCTCTGTGCCAACTCTCTGAACACTCTATCTACCATATAGCATTTGTGTATATATAAATACGACTGTCGTCTAATCATAATTCAGGGGCTTATCGCAATGCTGGGCATCTCCAGTTTCGTTTCGTTTCGTTTCGTTGGGATTTGGATTGGAATTGGAATGGGAATGGGATTGTGATGATCACTAGAAAGATGATCATGATGATGCTCCTGCTGTGGAGAGCTACAGCTGCGGTAAAGATTTTGATTCTTTTCGCTGGATTAATATACTAAAAGTATAATTACATGAAAGAATAGTACAAATATATTTAATAACTCTTAAATTTGTATTTAAAATAACATCAAAATAACATCAATCAAAATAAAGAGTTATTTATTTAAAAGAAACACTTTTAGACATTACAAAAAAGGCTTTAATGTTTAGGAAACATTACAAAAGACTCCACAAACCTCTAAAATTTAAAAACATATACAAAATTAAACCCGAAATGACTGTGTGGATATATAAAATATATTCCTGCCACCAGGTAAAGGGGGCTCTTCTGTGACCGCAGCTGTGTTGCCTCCGCCTAGAGTCTCCCAGTTGTTGTTGCCTGTCGTCGACCGTAAACTTGCGACAAAATGTCGCGTGCTCTAAAATGCAGTTATGTAACTTTACTATGCCTGACAACTCGCTGGCAACTCGCCCATAAAGTCGCCAGCTTTATCGCAATAAAGGAGTATATGCTCCGGCCTCGCCACCCCAAGCCAAGTTCAATGCTCAGCTTCCAGTGTATAGAGTGGCTCGATCCTCCACCGATCCTCCTGGCGATCGTTAATTCTTGACTGACAAATTATTGGCCAAATTGTTAACTCATTGCTCCGGCTTCCGGCTTGAGCAATCATGTGCTCTACACTTTGGAATAATACTTGCTTCATTTATATTTATTTATATATAATATTTAAAAACAGTGAAATGTATAAGAAATTGAATAGAAAGGGAGTGAGTGCCTAGATATATTTTTAATAAAATAGTAATGATATTAAATAAATAGAGTTTCTCCCAGTGCATGATAGGAGAGTGCAATTCTGGCGACGAACTCGCGGCTCAAGCAATTAAAAACAATTTCCCCCGCGTGAAGTGTGCGCCGCACAGCGAATTGATTGAAAAGCGACGACACCTGATAATAAACGTTGCCACATGCTAAACTCGAATTCAGGCCAGGCCAAGATAAAATGAAATGCTGAACGAGATTGGGGATCGGGGATCGACTGAGCGGGGACTATCTCGAGAGTGACAGGCTGGCGTGGGTGTTAAATTACAGGGACCGGGGGCTGCATCCAGGCTGCAGAGCAATCACCGCCACTGACAGACACTCCCGGACGGGATCCAAATTCAGGTCCCAGATGGATGCCTTCGCTGCGCCTGGCCCGCGTCAATGTCATCCGCATTACGCCCGCGGTTGTTAGCGAAAAAAGATGCAAAAAAAAAAAAATACAATCAGTCAACATGGCAAAAAAAAAAAATACAAAAATACAGGCAAAAGCCGGAGTCTCTTAGGCTGATCCGTGCTGGCCATTTGTTTAGATTGATGTTCGATGTTGTCGGCAATGTTCCACAAGCTGCTCCTGTCCAAACAATGAGCGGAGACAGCACTCCGTTGAGACTAGTCAATATCCATCATTGTTGGTTCATAGGAGGAGCTAGAGATGCTTAGTTGGCACAAATGAGGGGAAACCAGGTCTGAATCAATACAATTTCTAAATAAAAATACAAATAATTATTTTAGCAACTCGATTTCACAATGAAAAATAGTATTTATTGTATATAGTATATTATTACAACTGAGTTTTTATTTAATAAATAATTAAAGCTCTTTGGCCTTAACTATAAACCTGAAAAAGCTTAAAAGCAACTTCTTTCTTCGCTGTTCCTTAACATCTCTCTTCCAAAATGAACCAGAAGTAAACAAGACTTCTTAAAATGTTAAAATATATATATTATATCTTTCTAAGATATATTCCCACCTATCTGTACCTTATTTTTGTACCAATGTGTAGAGCTAGCCCCGCCAAAGGCAAGGGTATTCCGTAGAGTTAATAATTGTTATTTGCCGCAATTGTGGGCCGCGGTGGGCGTGGCGGTGGCAGTGGCAGTGGCAGTAGTTTGCAGTTGCAATTCCATTCGTGGGCTTCTCTCCTTGGCTTTGACACTTGGCGGTTAATTGCATGGCTCTCCGCCTGGCCTCGCCCTGCCCCGGCTTTGAATCCGTCTCGTCTCACGTGGCGTATACGTAATGTGTGGAATTTGGTGGCTTGGTGGCACCGCATCTCCATAGAGACGATCATTAAGGCCCCGGCCACATAATTTGACCAAAAGCAGAGCCCGAGCCAGAGCCAGCGGGCAAGTCCATTTGAAACTCGAACTGGCGACAAACTCAAACTGAAACTCAAAGTCAAAGTCAATAAAATTCTAGAGTCGGCAAAGATGAGAGAGGCGGCGGCGGCCAGAGCGGCCAGAGCGGCGGTGCATGGAGCTCAGCAAATAAATGCAGGCAAACTTCTTCTTCGATCGCGAACGATCGGCTAAATTAGTTGTCATGGGAATTTATTGTGCCCGAGTGTGAGACGGCCACTGAGGCCGCAGGCTTCAGGAATCAAGAGTCCCGGGTATCGGGCACCAGGCATCGGGCATCGGGCACCGGGAATCGGGAATCGGGAATCGAGGCGAGCGTAACCCTAATGTGCCCACATGCATCCATCCCAAAGATCATGCGCATGATTAGCTGGCAAAAATAAGAGAAAAATAGGAAAAAACTAAAAAAAAACAGAGGCTCTCTTACAAACTAAACGCCAAGCGAATCAGACTCTGGCTAAGCTTTCGGTTCTCAGCGTAGAGATGGGCAGAATTAATTTGTATATTACAGAAAAATATTCTATAAAATATATACAACACAGATACACAATTCCCTTATGTTTTTCCACCTTTTAAACATGTTTTTGTAATTGGAAAATATACAAAATATATTACTCAATTTTATACTTGTTTTCTATCTTTTTAGTATCAGAAATATATTGTAGTGACCTTATAAATTGGGAAAATAATAATTTTTTCCTTTTTAGTACAATAAATATATTGTAGTGACCCTACAAATTAGGAAAATAATTATTTTCTGCTTTTTAGTATAATAAATATATTGTAGTGACCCTATAAATTAGGAAAATAATTATTTTATGTTTTTTAGAGCTGCATACTTATCCCTAAATATTAAACAAAGTTATACAAATATTTTGTGGTATAAAAAATCAAATACCAAAAGTATAACGTTGATTTTGTATGTTTTTATTTTTGATTAGAGTTTTAGCTGCGTTTTAATATATGCTTATATAAAATGATTGACTTAATATCATAGTTACATCAATTAAATTACAATTCCATCAAATAAATTAATAATGTTATTTAGTATATAAACCCACTAAAATAACGAATTGTTTGGTAAATTAACATTTAAATAAGGCAAAAATACCTTGAATATTGTTCTCAAGCATATATTTTTTCCACCTGAATCTTTCTTTTTTTTTTGCGAGTCACGAAGCCATCTCTAAAATCCGTATCCCCGCGTGTACAAGTGTCCAGGTGAATGTGTGGCCGTCGAAGCGCAAATTGTTTGAGTTGCCAATTTGTATTAAAGTTGAATTATGCAAATAATGCACAGACGGGGCGACTCGCCGATGAGCTCGCAAGTCCCAGTCAATTTCAGGCACTCTTTCCCTCGCTTCAACTCCTAACTGTCAACTGTCACACACACACACACACACTCGCACACACACGCTCACAAAATACTAAAAAAATCAGCAAAAAAAATAAGAGAGAAGAAAAAGAAAAACCCAAGGAGTCTGCGAAATTTGTTTAGTGGCAAACATCATTTGTCTCAGGGCATATCTCTTCTGGCAGCCTCCGTCTTAATCTACTGTTGTCGTCGCCGGCGTCGTAATCTATTATTAAAATGCCATTAGAGCGGTGCCAGCCCCCTCTCACCTGGGAAACCTACTCACCTCACCGTCGAAGCCATATAGCCACTCGCATCTCCAGGTGCCAGCTGTCGTTTGTCTCCTCGACCAACGGCAAATGTAATTATCGATGAAAACATATTCGAATCGATACTACACTCTACCTCTGAAGGTATATATGTTTTAAGGGGAATTTTCAAGAATTTAGAAATTAAAGAGCGTTTATTTTAATATGATATTATATATATAAAATGTATTTAAAGGGGTAACGTATCAGTATTCTTTCCTAATAAATTATGCTTTAAAAATACAGAAATTACTCAGCTTACTTGCTACCTATATAAAATAGTTTTATTGTTTCTACGATTTGATAACTAAGCTTTAATGAACTAACGTTTTGATCAACATTAAATCATATAATAAGGAAAGAAAGCTTAGACTATTTTATAATCATTCTTAATATTAAAGACATTTTATAAAAATACCCCATAATATCTAGACTTCTTAGCGTAACTGAAACCCTGGCAATTTCTTTTTCTCTTCACTATTTTTTTGTTTATCTTAGACTATTTTATAATCATTCTTAATATTAAATACAAAGCCTTTTATAAATTTTATAAAAATACCCCATAATATCTAGATTTCTTAGGGTAACTGAAACCCTGGCAATTTATTTTTCTCTTCTCTATTTTTTTGGCAAGTCTTTCCTAAATGTTGTCAAATTTGGCGCGAGCAAATCGCACGCGTGTCCTCGGGGCGAAAGCGAGCGATTTGAACTGTTTGGTTTTCGGGGTATGGATTTTTGGTCTTTAGTTTTACTTTTTTTTTTAGTTTTGTGTGTGGTGTGGAAATTAATTGGGGGTCGCTGGGAGACCTTTTGCATAATCAAGTGTCAGAAATAGGTAAGAGCTTGGCCCATTAACTGCAATTAAGCCCCTAGTATTCGGGGGGCTGCGGCAATTAACGATTCATTAGCTAAAGTTTTGGCAAATATTTTAACTTAAAGGTTTTTAACTCTTTTTTAGAGTGACGATAATGCCCTAGGGACAGATTTGTGTATTTAAGCGGCAGCATAGCGTTTGAGGCGCTGACAAAATAAACTATCTAGCGCCGTTATATAAAATTTAATGCCACCTTAACCTCTCGCCGCCTCTGGCCTTTCACCCCGGCTTCTGTGAAAATTAACTCAGGTCCAAATTGAGCTTACAGAAAAAGAGAATCTTAAATATAAGAAAAAGCCAAGTGGAATGGAGTTTTCTTCTGTGATTTCATCTGAATGGGAATGCATCTTAAAAGGCTCGGAAAAAGGATAATGGTGTAAGGATTTTTAATGCCCACTACCTGTATTTCTGTACAAAGTTATTAGATATATAATGAAAAATTAATCTTATGAGAACTTGTTCCCAAAATTTGAGCACAATTGATTAATAAATATAGGAGTTATTAAACAATAAAGTGGGTGTCAATGCTAGGCCTGTGAAACACATCGTTAAGTGTTGCTCAACATGTTCCTAGCAACATTGGCCTAGCAACATTTTCTTGTGCATTTCCCCATGTTAAAAATATGTTTTTATGGCCAATAAATTAGCTTTCTTAATTGATATTTATTTTATTATATCTAAGTTGATTAAAACTTTAAATTATGGAATTAGTTTTATTAACAAAACAATGGCTTGACCGACATTTCTTTTTTGCTTTCTTCTTAGAATGTTTACTTAGCATATTTGAATTATTTAAAATGATGTGATTTCTTGGTATTTAATTAAGTTGATGGCACTACTAGTAATTGCTGTAGTTGAATTCAAACCGATCTCACACAGTTTTCAGGTGGTAACATTCTTTAATTTATGGCCAGATCATTCAATTGGTTTTGGCAAATCGATGGCGATATAGCGATAACGGCTACAGAGTGGAAATTGAGTGTGTATAATTGATTGCTCATCGCTGCTCACTCATTAAAAGCGCATTAATTTGGCATGAAAATCGGGAACAGATCTGGGAATTTGCTTGGCTCGATCTGGCTTTGGCTCTGGCCCCAATAGCATGGAGATGGCCAACAAAAGAGCCGCGACGAAACAATGCTCAATCGATCCATCGGCGGGTCGTTAAAAAGTAATAGAAAATAGAAATGATCGCGTTCCAATCATTTTCATTGTCTTTAAACAATTCGAATTAGTTTAATATTTTATTTGTTTCTTTCATTTAAATATGGCTTGGCGAATTTAATGGCACACTCGGAGTCGGAGAGGTGCTAAAAGAGCCAAAGAAACTGGTGTAGAATTAGCCATTTATACGGTGTATTCTGGCATTTGTAAATGGTGTTTTAAAAGGCCTTCAAATATATAAATATATATACATATATTATAAATTTCTCTCAAGTTCCTGGAATATTCTTAATCCCAGAAAATACAAGCTGCCATTCCGTTAGATTATTAAAGGTGGCTCTGCCTAAAAATTATTAAATAATAAATAATGTATAAAATGTATTGAGGAGTAGAACAAATATTTTAAGTAATTTATTACTGTAATTTATGCTATTTAATTTCTGTGAGTTTTCTAAGGAATATTATAAATTTATTACTAAATAATATATAATATTTATTGAGGAGTAAAACAAATATTTCAATTAATATAATACTGCTAGTTATTATATTTAATTTCTGGTAGTTTTCTAAGGAATATGTTCTAGTGAAACTTAAAAAACTATTAATAATTAATATATAATATTTATTAAGGAGTAAAACAAATATTTCAATTAATATAATACTGCTATTTATTCTATTTATTTTCTGAGAGTTTTCCAAGGCATAAGTTCTGATGGTTTCAATCGAAAAAAAAATAAAAAGAATTTCCTTTAAAATGTATTATTTATAGAAATTCAAAAGAATACTTTATGGGCTATTTAATATATATATTCTCAAAGCTTTTCTATGGCTTCTAGAAGATTCTAGTGGCGTATCTTGCGGATCTTGGCCCGGCTGAATGCCTAATTGGCATGCGTAAGGCGGCCAATTTGGAGTCGCCACCATTGGAGTCCGATTCTGAATCTGAATCCGAGTCCCCGTCGAAGCCTGTCAGCCAAAGGAATTTTGTGGGCCCAAATTGGCGGCTATTGTTGTTGCTGGCTCTGCTGCTATTTGTTGTTAATATTGTTGCTGTTATTGTGGCTGCTGCTCCTGCTGCTGACCCACTTTGGCGCCAAGGCAGAGGCGCTTTTGGCTAAAATCCAAAAGCAGTCGGCGCACGAGACAGGCGAACAACGTTCAGCAAATTGCCGTTGAAATGCACACTGCTCTCTCACCCCCGAATTGTGCCTTTTCTTCATTTATTTAATGTATTTTTATTTTTTGCTGGCCAGCTTCTCTTTTGTTTATTGTTTATTCTGCTCGCTGGTCGCTCGTCGATCCTGATGCCTGGCTGACAAATTATAATGCATTTAATATGCGGCGCACAGAGGCGTCGCTGGGGGAGCGAAATCGATTAAATAAATCATGAAAAGTCAAGGAAATGTGGGTGCTAACTTTGGGTTAATTATTTATTATTAGATGACAAACAAAATAAGTAAATAAACAAATAAATAGATTAAATAAAACAGGCGAATATATACATACAAAATAATTGAAGGTGGGAAAAACAAGTATTAGAAAAGAATTAAAGAAAAGAAATAGAAAATAATTTAATTTCAAATAGAATAAAGTAGTAATAAATTCTGTGTTATATAAATAAAATATAAAAGAAGCTGGAACCAATTAGAACTCCACAAGAGATCCCCCAAATAACCCCCAAAAAAACCCCCCAAAATCACCTTCATTGTGCCTGCGCCTGCGTCAATATTACTTATACCATATATATATATGTAAATGTCAGTGTATAGTAGTATATAGTATAAAGTATATAGTATATATACCCCTCATCTCAACCCCAATCACCAAGTCTACCGTTCGCCTGCCCAAAAATGGATACAACTTGTACGTATTAAAATGTTCGGTTTTCTTTTCTTTCATTTTTTGCGCTTCTTTTCCGAATCGGTGTCTTTTCATTTCGTATTTCTTTTGTTAAGCCTTTTAATATTCTCCTTCTTTGATTGTTGTTGTCGCCGTGCCGAACTTATAATTGATTGATTTATTGTTTTATTGTTTGCAAAATAAGTCATCTCGGCGAGGGCAAAAGAATTTAGCGCTGTGGCGCTCCATAAAATCGACATTAAATAAAGATCAACGCAAAAACCACCCAAAAACATTTCGACGAAGGACGGTTAACAAAAAAACAATAAAAAAAAGTGAAAACTGAAAACTTAAAACTGAAACCTTAAATATGACAAAAAATCGAGTAACTGACAGCCAAAAGTCAGGATAAAAACAAGCAAAACCTTGCTTATTAAATGACACGAGGGCCTCGGAGTTGTTTTTAGGATTTATACTGATTTGAAAAATTTTAAATATTCTTTAGATTAAAAAGCATACAAAAAACTATTTTTAAAGACCCTTTAGTAGATATAATTATTATCTATATTTTATATTATATTACATTATTTATATTAAAGGATTATATATATTATAGGATAAAAACAGGCAAAACCTTGCTTATTAAATGACACAAGGGTCTCGGATCTGTTTTCAGGATTTATGATGATTTGAAAAAATTTTTAAATTCTCTAGAGTAAAAAGCATACAAAAAACTATTTTTAATACCCCTTAGTAGATATGAATATTATCTATATTATATATTATATTACATTATATATATATTATAGATATAAATATTATATTATTCGATAAGAAATAATATAGATATTGACGAAATTCAGCTATTTTTGCCTACTTAAGATTGCATTTATATAAATAATTTTAAGCATTAAATATATAAATGTAATTTATGAGTTTTTTTAGAAAACAATTTCCTTAAATATAATTAATCGTTCAATAACATAACTAATCGTTCTTCTTGCCTCAAAAGAGTCCTTCAAATTCAATTAGTTGTGTGCTTAGGTCATTTGGGTCCTGAGATCTGTTAGCACTTATTTCCATTAAATACGAGTCGCTGGCCGACAAGTTCCGTTTAACAACTAATTAGTTGCAGCATCCGATAAGGAGGCACTTGACACATTTACCTTCGGCTTTCCTCGCCTTTTTCCTCACCTGTGGAAATTTCTCCGTTAATTGTGGGCAAACAGCTTGGATTTCGTTCCGTCGCAAGCCTGTTCTTCCGATTGATAATGGAAAAAAAGGAAGAAAAAAACCGAGAGAAGTAGAAGTCACTGCCTGATGAATCCCATCGGATCCGCATTTAGCGATTTAGCATGGCCCGATCAAACAGTTAATGCATTTAACGACGATTGATTAGCCAACCGCCGCGGCGCATAAATAAATAATTGCACAAAAATGCAAACAATTTGTATATTTCTCTCCTCTTGTATTTCTCCTTTATTTTTCCCCGATAAAGTCGATTTTGCACCGGCGATTCCATGGCCGGAACCGAGCTCATAATCATGCAAATGTAAATGTGTCGCCAAATGAGATGCGGCGGATGCTGCGAGTCGCACAGATCCGTAATCTTGGCATCGCCGACCGCCGTCGATCAATGTCAATTTTATGTAATGCCGAGCTAAATGTTTCAGTTTGCTGCAGAGAAAATAAAAATATTTAAGACTTAAGTCGAGAGGGGAATTAAAAATCAATGAAAATAGGAACTGGCATGCATGGGTTTTGCATTTTTAAGGCCACTTACTTATTGTTACGAGCTCAGAAAAATGTTCCAACACAGCCAGAGTTTTGAGCAAAATGAAATATAAAAAAACATATAGTTACAGGCTTTAATAAGTAAAAGAAAATTGTTAAAAAATACAAGCAAAGCTATTTGATATCACCAAACACCTCAACTGAAATGAAACACTTTTATGGCCGATCATTTCTCGCTGTGCACTTAGCTGGCACTGTAATTTGCCGATAATTTCAGGCTAATTTCTAGCTACTTTAGATAATTTAATGGAAACACCAGGAGAGACCTTAAACCTCCTCCGGGACGCCCCTCTCGCCACGAGTGGCCGCATCCTCATTTATTACGCGGAAACGGAAGTGCCGGGCAACAGAGTTGTAAAATCAAATGCAAAACATTTATAATTATCAAACAACTGTCACAGCTGTGCGATGCAAATAAATGAGCCGGTTCCTCCTGCCGCCTGCCTCCTGCCGCCTGCCCGATATTAGTTCATATTTCTGCTTGGGGTTCGTTGGGGCCCGTGTAAACACGTATTTTAATAACTCAATCAAATGAAATTAGCCAAAGGAGGCAGCAGCAGCAAAGTTAAATAAACAAGAAAGCTGCCAGCACACACACACAGAGGCTGCCCCCGAGGGGCGGGGCTAACTGTTGAGCAGTTAAGTTAGTGTTTTAACGTTAAAGGCCCACTTGACCGACTGTCAAACGCATGCCAACAACAGTTTAGCGGCGACAATTAGCCACGCACTTTGCCAAAGCGCCACAGAAGAGGCTGAGAGATGTCCACAGACAGAGACTGGCCAAGACGGAGCCAGGAGACAGTGGGCCAAGCCCGGAGAAGTCCCGACGAGACACCTGGACACTGGGACATTGGGACATTCAATTTGAGCAACCAGTTACCACTGAGAGTCACGCAGCTGGGAAATGCACTGGCAGAACACATAAGCCATTAATTATTAAGATACATTAGCTTCTTTCAAGTTTTGGCTGAATGACTTAATATATCTTACAACTAGGAACAAGTTCACTAACAAATCATTTGAAGATTAGATGTTTTTCTACTTGAAATTTTATATATTTATTTATTTTATAGATTTATGCCCTAATTTAGTCATTTAAATTTAAATAATATATATGAACTTAAAACGAAGTTAATGATTATTAATTATCAAATTGATTATGATCAATATTTATACAGAATATATATATCAGAAACAAAAATAAAAGCAAGCTAAAATTCCAAATAAATAATAATACCATATTTAAGCATCTTAAAGTTAATGATGTATTTTTAAATCAATGCATAAGTGATTTTTTCAACAAAACATTAATTCTCAGCATGACTTTTTTTATAAAATATTTTATTGACAAGAAAGACTTACTTACAAGAACGAAATTAGCAAAGATATACCTCTTAATTAACCCTTAATAATTGTAATACAATGTTAGCCACTCAACTTTTCGCTCTCTGAACTAGCATCTCTGGACATCTGGCTAAAATTGTTTTTAATCAAGTGTTAATTTGCCGGCCAACAACTGCAGCCGCAGAAAAGTGAATATCTTGTTAACGGAAAGGATCGTATCGGATCGGATTGGATTGGAGGGGCTAAGTCTGGCTGGGTTGGGCTTTTGTTTGAATCGGATTAATTCAGATGTAATTAGTCCGTCTTCAATAGGCATGATAACTATTACGTTTACTCGTAATACCAAATGGTTAAGTGCCAAGATAAAGGCACCCGGAGAAGAGCCGACAGGTTCAATAACCTAATCAAGCGACTGATAGATTCACGTTCTTTAAATAAATACAATATATACAGAAACCCGCCGGAGATAACAATGAAATCAAATTTTGTATGCAATGACATATTTGTTGTAGCTGGGCTGCCCCTTCCAGCTTCCTATTTGCAAAACAGATCGATAAATATAAATAACAAAATATAAACACAAGCACAGCCAGTGAGAACGAGATGGATAGTGGCCACTTTAAACTAAAGACAAAACTATCGGTAAAATATAATAAAAATTTATGGCGGGCCATTGTTCAATTTTATTGTTATTATTTCGTCTCGTTTCGTTTCGTTTTTTTTTATTCGGACATCTGTCTCATTCTAGAGGGCCCAGCGTTTAGACAATAAAAATATCAGGACTATTGTCTGGGCTATCTAAATCAATACACAAAAGACGCGAATTTTTCTTTAGCCTTTTCAGCTTGGCTAGAACTCTCTGAGCGTTGACAATTAAAACCGTTAACAAAATAGTTGACTAAACAATAGCCACTTTGTGGGGTGTCTAGGGGGTGTTGCGAAAAAAAATTATCAACTTTTTTGGGAAAGTATCTCGGGAGAACTGAAGCCGTCTGCTGAATGCCCTGCGATTCTCCTCAATGAAATCCTAAACCCTCTTTTTTATCTGCTGCCGTTCTCGTAATCTGAATAAATCGTCAGTGTTTTAATGTTCTGTCCCATTAACTTTGCATAATTCCGAAATGCCATCAAATGCTTTAATTTATTTAACATCTGCGGGGACATCGCAAGAGATCCAACATCATCATCATCATTGTGCGGCGCGTTGACAATCTCTTTCTTTTTTGTTTATTTTTTTTTTGTTATTATTTACGACGTTTTATGCCGGCATTTTTGCTAAATGTAAAGCGTGAAGTTTTATCAAATCCAGCAGACACCTGGCTACCTGGTCGAAGATAAATGAATTCAAAATCGATTGGAAATATTGATCAATAGAGTTGGCAGCGAATCAAGGCGAAAGGTTTAGCCCAATCGATAACAATCGAAAGAAAGAGCCACTAAACATCATCATTAGCATCGTCGCTGTTGTCCGTCCAGATCAAGTGTGAATTATATTAAAAGAGATCGCTGGCCAAAAGAATGTTAACTAGTTGCCGAGGAGAGGATAGGAAAACACAGATAAATAACAAGATTACAAAAATTTTGCAAATTTATGGTATATAAAATATATATAAAGAACTAGGAACAACGTTAATTTGGTATATTAATTTATAGAAATTTTTAGTGGCTTCTGAATGCTTTGAATACATTATTTTTATTACTATAGCAGTACATTTATTGGATTTAATTAATAAATATAATATAGATATTTAATAAAGAACATTTTAAAAATGGAAACAGTTCCTAAACTATTTATATATAAAAGATAAGAGCAAATTTCCGAAAGCTTAAGTTTCTTGAAAGGCAATATGTGCCATTGAGTGCAAATTTATGGTATATAAAATATAAATAAAGAACTAGGGACAACGTAAATTTGGTATATTAATTTATAGAAATTTTTAGTGGCTTCTGAATGCTTTGAATATATTATTTTCATTATTATAGCAGCACATTTATTGGATTTAAATAATAAATATAATGTATGTATATCACAAAATACATTTTAAAAATGGAAACAGATCCTAAACAATTTATATATAAAAGATAAGAGCGAATTTCCGAAAACTCGAGTTACTTGAAAGACATTGAATGCCTTTTCCTCATATTTAATTTATTTAAATATTTATTAACTTAATAAAATTTTATTAACTATGTAATAAATATCATTACAGGAAAACCTGTTGTGGTTCATAATATTATTACATTATATTTATTAATTATATACTAATTTTAAATATGTTATTAATTTCTTGTAGAGACTTTTCCCTTGGAGGAGGAAACTGCTATCGATAAAAGTTGAAGTACAAACGGAAACATAAAAAATATTCCCAAATAACCAAACCGGAAAAGAACAGGTAAGTTTCAATTTTGATTTCCCAGCAGCGACAAGCGACTTTTCGTCATTAACCTTTCACTCGCCGATATAATAAACCGAAATGATCAGTCATAAATATCAATGAGCCAAAAGCTAATGTCAAACCCGACCAGAGATCGTGAGAAGTGCCAGAATGAGATCTGAGAATTACGAGTGCGAACAGGAAAGCCCTCCTCTATGCCGAATATTAAGATAACATAAATTGTTTCTTAAATATATAGAGTTTCGATCGGGGAAATTTACATAAGCGAGTCACCAGAGGCGTCAATGCAACTTTGATTAAGTTGTTGAGGCCCAATCTGGGGAATAACTCTCTGGAAAGCTGGAAAATCTCAATCCAGCAGGCAGGGAAAGGTGTGAAATATTACCGCTTTTCTTCCTCTCCTTGGGGCCAGCGGGAAATGTTTTGATTTCGAACAAAACAAACGCCACAGGGAACGCGAGCGCAGGGAGGGCCCCCTTTCAAAAATATTCAAATTATTTTGAAATACGAGTCTGTATTTATTAGCGATTAGGACAGCGTCCCCTTCGAGCTTATTGGGAGTTTCAGAATTTACTGTGAACTTATGCAAATCGGGAGTCGAAAGATCGCCGCTAAACAAATTCTTGTGGAAAGTGTCAAAAGCACTAGGGAATTGGAGAAGAACTCGAACTCGAACGCGAGCTTAGAACCTGCTCGGCCTCTTGTATCTGTCTATTGAAACTGATATCTTTATCGGTTCGGGCTCCTCCGCCCCTGTATTCTTGTTAGCAGGGTTCTACAATTTATTTAGGCAGTGGAAGGTGTGAAAAGCAACAAGAAATCCGAAGAGAACACAGATCACAGATCACAGGTGAGCTTGGCTTGGCTTGGCGCACGCTAGAGTTCAGCTCTCGTGTGGGTCACCCTTCGCTTTGGTCAATTGAAATGCAAATGCCGTCGACAGCCACGAGTTGAAATATTTAAATACAAAATGACAAATCGCTGAATTATGTATCGGAATCTCCGAGCCGCAGTCGGAATTCAAGCTTAAGACTTGCCCCAAACAAAAAAGAACAAACGGAATGAAACATTTTCCTTACATCGAAGGCACACAAAAAGTGTTATCACCGAAAAATAAATAGTCAAGACCCACTTGACTTGATACCCTTGATGGCTGAGAAGTATATACAATAACATATAATACTTCTTGTAGACTTAAGTATTTATATATAATATATATGAGAGTCTATATATGAATGTATCCCTTAATATTTCTGCTTATTTTCGAGCCTTATTTCTTAATTTATTATACCTACTTTCCTCTTCAAATATACCCATATTTCTGTGGGGTATCACATCTCATTCGTTTCCAATATAGACTTCAAGATGCCCCTTCTACTGCTTCTTAATATGAATTAATATGTTTCGAATGGTTTTGGCCCTGGCTTGTTTTTGTTCTATTTAACAACAATTTATGGAAGCAGCGCGCCAGCCAGAAGAGAATGGAACGTGCTATTTATATATTTTGTTTGAAACTGAGAATACTGAATATAAGCATCTAGTTTGTTAGGCTATTCAGAACTAATAAATCTCTGTACTTTATTAGTGAGAGCTATAAGAATTAAACAAAAATAAATACCTAACTGCCTGACTAAATCAACTAAGGATTTTTTACAATCTCACCAATCACAAGTGCAATGAATTTATCAATAAAAGAAATTCAATTTCTGTTATGAGTTGTTCAAAAAATGCACATATATGAATTCACCAGTTAATTAAACAATTTATTCAGCAAGAAACATTTATAATCCCATTAATGAACAGCTATAAATTATAATTTCGAATATAACTAATAGAAATACAAATATATATAGTGCTTATATTTTTTTATGTGTGGCACGACAGCAACATGGACAACTGTGGAATAGCATGCTTTGGCCAAATGCGAACGAGGCACGTTGCAAGTGGCAAATGGCAAGTGGCAAGTGGCAGACGGGAGGGGAAGAGAAGCTAAAGTCAGGGTCTCGTAGTCACTCAGCCAGCAGCCGTGCGGCAAATGAAAATATTTATATACAGACTCAGGGTAACGGTAAGTGCACTCTATGCAAACATCGGCGATACTAGTACGAGTCCAAGTCCGAGTCCGAGTGCGAGTCCGAGTACGGGCACGAGTATACTCACACTCACACTCACTCGCCATGTGATGAGCCGGCTGCCTGGCTGTCTGTCTCACCGTCTCGCTTCTCGCAGGGGCATCCCCCCGGGAAGATGAACTCTTCTGAGCTGCAGAGCCCAGGTTCTTTATCCCTCTTATAATTTTCTTGACTCCGCACACGTGGCGTATGCGTAATCTGGCGCTAATTTTAATTAGGCTCCCAAGTGAAAGAGGATAAGAGAGGAATTAGACGGCGGAAAGGAGGAGTAGCTTAATTAATTTATTGCCAGAAGAAGTTGCCATTGCCGCAGATGATATTGTTGATGTGTGTGCCGCTAATGTTGCTGCTAGCTCAAGGTATTGCTGGCCTAGATCGCAAGTTCATTAAGAAATGAGTAGGTAGAAACCTGTTGGGATCCTTCCACCCTAAAGCCATAACCTGAAATGGGTCTCCCACCTGCTGCCTTATTTGATCTTGAAGCTTTTCTGTCTTTACCTTGTTTGCCGTCTGGATTTTAGGTTTATCTGCTGCCAACGATCAGATCTGTGATATAAATTCTATTTTCCCATCTATTTGTGGCTTTATTTCCTGCGATTTCATTTGCGTCTGCGATCACCTGTTCGATAGCCCATTAAATGCTGGCCAGAGAACAAGAGGCAGATTTGCCAGTTGCAGTTGCGCGCGGCTCGTTGCACGTTGCACGTTGCACATTGCTGTTGCTGTTGCTGTTGGCAGTCTGTGGCTGCTGATAATCTATCGCCGTCTATCAGCATGCATCATGTTGCAACTGGCAAGTGCAGCAACTGCTTTTTGGGCAAAATGTTGCCAATGTTGCAAATGCTGTTTTGTGTCTTCTGCGTTATAGTTCTCCACGGCCCGCCGTCTGCAGTCTGCAGTCTGCAGTCAGGAGTCAGGAGTCAGCCGTCTGCAGGCTGCAGCTGCAGCTACCCCCCTTTGGGCCTTCCTCGCTGGCGCACCGGCAATCATTCACTTTTAGCCAAAGCATAATAACAATATTTCAACTAGTCGCAGTCTCCTGGCACGCGATCCATCTTGACTGGATTCTATATGACTGGATTCTATATGGATCTGGCCAGGGAGGGGCGGTGGCACGCAGGAGGCATCGCATTATTTCCAAGACCAGCGCTTCATGGCGCATAGAATCTCGATTAAATCGCGTTCGCTGCCGCTTCTGCCGATGCTGTTGATCTGATCTAAGTTGCATTTAATAATCGTCGTCGTCGTCGTCGTCGTTGTCTGCGGCAGCAACAAGTTTACCTGCCACTAGAGATGTTCGGAGCAGATTGACCAAAAAGCACACAACTTGAAGTGAAAAATGGATAGCAAATAGCTCTAAGTATTACTTATTTAGTCATTATTTTTATATAAAATAATTTTTCTGAGTATTCTTAACAGTTTACTTAGAAAATAAGACCAAGGCTAGCTACTTTGTCAATTTTTTTTTTAATATAAGTAGATAAGTTGCAAAATAATTTCTCAAAGGGAAAGTTAAGACTTAAGTCTGCGATTATTATTATTATTTTTTTTAATATTTTAAATTTACTTATAAATATATTTGTACAGTAAGAGAATGATAATATAGATTTTTATTTCAAAATTTATATATTTCTAGTATTTATATTCCATATTATATACACATTAATCTATTATGATAAGGAAAATATAGATTTTTATTGTAAAGTTTATATATTTCCAGTATTTATATTGAATTATTATATTCATTTCTCATTATGGTTGATATATTTTGTATATTGCTGATATATTTCATATATTAAAATAAGAAAAATATAATTTAGCATTAAATGTAAAAAATTATAATAGACTTAGACAAATATAATTTTTAAATTGGTAATTTTAGAACCTATACTCATGCATCTATAAATTAAACAATAAATTCTGAAGAATATATATTAATAGAGACCACAAACGCATATTTATCCGTGAGATTTTTTAACATCATTTTGATTTATAATTTTAAACAATTCATTAAGTTTTTCCAGAGAAAAAATCCGTATATATAATATATAACTATAAAATATATATAAATATAATATATAAATTTTAAATTGGTTATTTTAGAACCAATACTTATGCATCTATAAATGAAACAAGAATAAGAATAGATATTAATAGAGACCACAATCGCATATTTATCAGCAAGATTTTTTAACATAATTTTTATCTATAATTCTGAACAATTCATTAAGTTTACCCAGAGAAATAACCCGTATAAATATATACAAAATAAAAGACAGAGATCTATCCGGAAAATGGACAAACTAGCAGCACTTGGCCGACACAACAGGCAAAACAGGCTGCAGATGTTGTTGCACTTGCTGCTGCTGCTGTTGAGATGTTGCAGATGTTGCAGATATTGCAGATGCTGCTGCTGCTGCTATTGCCGCTGTCAATGTCAAGCCATGGCATTTGTGGCCGTGGCTACATTCATATTTCAGCAATTAAAAATCTAATTGACAAATACTTGAGGACCAGCGTGACGGCAGCCGAGACTGAACGAGTTCGAGTTCACAGTTGTTGCAGCTGCTCCAGCAACATTGCTTGCGTCCTCCCCCCGAGCAGCTCTTCCCTCAACATCTCTTCCCCCAACAAGCTATAATAACTTTATCCAGTTAAAGTCAATCAGTACTTGATTTTTGGATTATTTTCCATTGGGGAGAGCGAAAAGAAATGCTAAAACATTTCAATTACTACTGTGCTATTGTCACAGATACAGTTGAGCCGGGCTTAACGGCCGGCTGACTGCCATGATTGACCATCGAGCGTGCGCCTGATCTTGGCCAAGATATTTGTAAATACACATGGGTACATGTGGCGGGGGTTAAGGTTACCCAGGGAGTGGGTTAATGGGTGGGGTTCCGTGGGCACGCGACCAAGACGGCGGGTCAGCAGCAGCACGTGGCCTACTAAGGGGGATCCCCCATCACGGATTGCACATTTATTTCTAATGTTTGTTACGGCTATTCAGACTGCGACTGCACTTTAATTATGCCAGCAAGCCACAAGCTTGTCATTAAGCCAAGAAAGTGGGTCTACCTCCTACGCATTATACACGTAGGGAAAACTATCTGAAATAAGTAAAATATTTATTTAAAAAATATCTATTTAGGTTTGTGTTAAAGGAAACTATTTATTCTATTGCCAAAGTGCATCACAAGTATTTAGTAGGAATATATAAAATAACAAGAAAATAAGAATAAGAATAAATTCAAATAAAATTACACAAAATATAGGGGATATTAATAATATTAATAATCAATATATAGTATTAAGTACTTTAATATTTTGTATACGAGAACTTTAAGTGATTATAAATGATGAGGCTTAAAACATTATTTAGAAAATTGTTCTTAAAAGAACTAAATTAATTTGGAATATGTTTATATACTCACTGAATCATTAAAATAATTAATACAGTACCTCGATATTTATAAATTTTAATACTCTATTAATTTGTCTGTTAAATCCTGCAACCTTTTTCTTTTCAGTGCCCCCCTATTTCATTTTCCCCTAACTTCGAGGAAAGCAACAGCTTAATTAACTAATAAAGCCCAGCAAATGCTTTCAGCACCTGAAGTTCTGGGAATTACCACCACCGACAGCACCTGCTCAGTCCATCAAAAAGGGCTTCGGCTTAGAAGAAGTTGCCCAGCCATGTAATGGCTCTCCAGGTAAGATTTCCATAATTTAATATCAGTTTATCTTTTTGGTTTCTTCTTTTTTTTTTGGGTAAGGTAAGGCAAGAGGGTGCCAGCAATTATTTTCTACTCGCTGAGCTCATTAAGATAAGAAATAATGCCTGTAGATAAAATCCAGAGTAGAAGTAGAAAGTGAAAGTGGGCAAGGTCCTCGTCCCTGGATTGAAATTTAATTTTTTGTTTTTGCCAAGGATAAGTGTCCTCTGGCACTACCTGCCTTGGGTCTTACCTGGCTGGGATTTTGTGTGTGGATTTTGTAGAGGCGTGAATAGGAAATCGAGAAGAGATCCTTTGTTGTGCTTCCACCAAAGACTGCTCCTTTCCAACGTGAGAAACTGCGCCGTCGACAGGATGTGCTTAGAGTGTGTGTGTATTTTGTGAGGCATCATTTCCCCAGCCATGTGTGTGTCACACACCTGCGCGCCGGGTTTTCCGATGTTCCAACTCCGTGTGCATATTACTCATACTTACGACTCCCCGCCATATGCCATATGCATATGAGCCGCCGCTGGGACGCATGTAACCGTGAAAACCCATTTTTCTTGTTCATTGACCAAAAAATAAAAAAAAAGCAAAGAAGAGAAATAATAAAAGACAAATAGAAAAAAGCTACATTTTGCCAATGAGTTGTGGCCACAAAGTGCGGCCTGGACTGGGCCTTGGTCTTGGAGACTTGCTCTCAGACATTTGGCTCTTTCACTTAGCCACTTGACTCGCACTGAGAATATCTGAGATTAATAGATTTGAAATTAATAGATTAATAGGAAATTCGAATAAATTAACAGACACCCCTTCATATTTTTCTGTTTGATTAAATCTTAAATTAAATATTTTAAATAATTAAAGATTCTAGTTGGTATTTCTGTCAGTGGGGCTTATTCTGTCTGTGTTTAACGTTGACGTGCTCGGTCTCTGGTCAAAACCGAAGCTTCACCTTTTTTACCCCAACTGCTGGCTCAGTCAGTCACGAGTTATGACCAACTTGTTGATATTGTTGCCTTTGGTTATATATATATACGCGTGCTGTCGGCTCAATGACAAGAAAATGACACGAAAGCAATAATCGCAATTCTAAAAGGAGCCCCCTCGAAGCCCGAAATACCCTACGCCTTATAGCCAAGGTAATAGAGCGATGTGGCTGCCATAAAAAAGGCCAAAGAGTTCCAGGGAAGACAGCACTGTGGACCTTGTTTTTCCCAGAACTCAAAGAAACAGGGCAAATAAAATACATGAAATATATTTCTTAAAAACGTGTCTAATAAATTGAAATAAAAATATACCTAATATGTGGGCCTAGATAATATTTTATCAGAATATCTTAAAGGCTTACACAAATACTCATTAAATAATGTATTTAAATACTTATTCAACTTATGATTTCTTATATAAAACCCCTGATTTAAATTACTTACTTCTGCTTTGTAATTTGAACCCTTAAAATTACTTTTGCTAACCAACTTTAGTCGTGGTTATAGTGCCTGAGTTAGGGTATAATCTTGGGCTTACATCGAACGGTAATCATAGTTTAGTTGGCAAACAAACAGGTGCCCTAATGTCAATAATGTTGCTGCTGCTGTTGCTGTTGCCAATGTTGCCCATGTTGCCAATGTTGCCGAGGTTGTCTTTGTTGCTGCTGCTGCTGCTGCTGGCCATGTTGCTGCTGTTCGTTGTTGGCTGCTGCTTGCTGGCTGCTGGCTTGTTGGGCTTAACTCGGCTTGGTTGTCACAACATGTTGACAAATTGCTTACACATTTTGGCCACATTTCGTTTGGGCCATCGAGAGTTGTTTGCCAACGTTTTGTTTTTGTTTCTTTTTTCATTTCTTTGGCTACTGAAGCATGCGCCATGATCCAATGTTGACAACATTCAATGCCTGGCGAAAGGGTAACAATATCGAACGCAGAGTATGGCTATTTACTCCAAAAGCTTGATCAAAATAGATACAAATTAAATAATACTATTCAAGACTTTGGGTGATGGATTTTTATACAAGTCCAGCGTATATATTACCCACAATATATGTATTAAATTATACAATCAGTTTTTTAATACGTTTTATAATCAAAGTGGCTTATTGAAATTATATGTGTATTCCAGATCATTTTAAAAATGGTTAAAATACCAAGGAAAATTTATACTATACTATATATCTATATTCTTGACATTAGTATTCGCAAAATAGAAACTATTGCTTGTATAATAATTACTTAACACTTATTTCAGTTATATTCTTAATCAAGAGTATATAAGACTTCGATCCCTTATTTTGAATGTCTGCTTCTCTGGAGAGTTTAGAGATTTTTGGGCTGTAGGGATTAGGAAAGAGATTGGCGATTTGTACTGGGTTCTTGGTTTTCAAAGCTGCCAAGTTGGCCAGCGAAATGAGGAATTGACAATGTTGCTGGTGCATTGTCCGCCTCTTAGCTTCTGTTTTTCAACGTTATTCTTGTTTTTTTTTTCTCTTTATTCTTCTTCTGTTTTTTTACCTGATGTTTTGGGCCAAGAAGTCGTGATTTTCTGTGTGATCGTGATTTGTCGATTTGTGTGACTGTCATTATTGCGGTTGTCTTCTGCCTCAGCTTCTGTTTTATCAAATCATTTTTGTTAATTGTCAGATCTTTCGTTCTTTTGTCAACATCCCATTGACCACACACAAGAGACATCGGGGAAAAATTTAGAAAAATGTGGAAAAATGATCCAACACGAGGAAAATTCTCACACAGAGCACAAAATCGGATTAAGCAAATATTTGCAACAAATGTTTGTGTTTCGGGAGGGCGCACAAAATATGAGCAAAAGTATTAAATTTCATTTGGACGCCGTTTTTGGAAACAGCACCTGTGTGGGTTTCCCACGGAAGGGATCGGGAAATTCGGAAACTCGGCGAGGGTGCGATCGAAATGCGAATCAAATTGTGTTGATCGATATGTGAGACTTTATTCTATATTCCATTCTTTCCTTCTTTTTTTTTTGCATTCCCGGGAAGTGCCAGCGAGAGCAGGTAGCATCCTTTAAATATTCATCTCTCACCCGTTCTGTGGCAGACTACAGCTGCGGGCGAGAAAATAGCAGCAAAATATATGCCATTTCTTTCTATAATTACAGAGAATACTTTATAGTGATTCCTAAATTATCCAGATCCTGATGAAATATTTTCATAACGTAAATTATTTTCAAAGTCAGATAAAAATGTGGTATATTTTTAAATTTATTTGGCATATAGTTCTCTGTTTCTAGTAGCTAAAAAAATATGAATAAGTACTCTCAAATCCCCTTAAATATTTATTATTAATATTAGAACTTAAAACCCAGATTTAATACCGAAAAATTATTTTCAAAGTCAGATACAAATTTGGAATATTTTTAAATTTATTTTTCATATAGCTCTCTGTTTCTAGTAGCTAAAAAAATATGAATAAGTATTCTCAAAGCCCCTTAAATATATATTATTAATATTAGAACCTGAGGCCAAGATTTACGACCTATTTTTCTGACCTCAACTGCTTATATATCCAACCCTGTCAGATCTTATCTACCTGTGACAGATCCAGGAGATCCGTGGCGATCGCGGAACAACAGATGATCAAGGGTGCGCCGCAGAAGGGTTGTTGAGGACCAGGATTCCCATGCAGATGAAGAGGAGCTCCCCTAATATCTAGAATTTCATTTAGAGGGGAGTATAACGGGCCATGGGAATCCCAATTTGAAGGTGGAGCCGGGGCGGGAACTCAATTTGATAACCAGACGATTTTGGGTTAGAAAATAGCTCAAGTTGTTGTCCTTTTCAGGGGTTAACTTCCGCAAAAAGGGCGAGGAGCAGAAACCCTGAGAAGCGGAAGTCCTAGAAGAATATATCAGAGAAACCCAGGTGAAGTGTGGATAGAAATATAGAGGAAGTCTGCCCTCTCAGGTAAAGTAGTTTTTAGTTGTAGTTTTCCATTAAAATTTACTGATTTCTGGGGTGAAAAAACACATTATTCTTAATTCCTATTCTTATATGTAGTAACCAAAATATTTTAACAATATAATAAACTATTCCCCGAGCTACCTTGGCCCTTTTAAAACCCATTTGATAACATTTAAAAGAAGTATTTGGCAGGCATTCTCATGCTAAATTAAATTGGCCAAAAGATGCGATCTCCAGAAGTTCGTTGTCATCAGAACTCAAGATCAGAAAGGGCCGGGAATAATAATATTTAGAGGTCTAGAGTGGCCCAAAAATTGTTTAGACAGTTTTCGTATTTATTTTCTGCCTTCTTTTATTTTGAGACTGATTAAATGCACGCCCGGCGGCTTTGTTTTCCATTTGAGGGCGACCTTGCTTACCTTTCCTCACCTGATTTGAAAGGCAGAGGCCCGGCTCAGTTGACATTTCCCCCAATTAGAAACCCATAAAAATCAGGGCCCCAACAATGGGCCGGCGGTGTGTGGATTTGGAATTGCATTCATTAAAAGTCAATAAAACGAAATAAACCCATTGGCTTTCTATAGAAAATCCTAATTGGGCAACAAAACCAAATGCGGACAATTAAAAAATGAAACGAAACAAAAGCCAGCGAAATGAAAAGAATAATGATACGAGTTTCGAAACGCCGCAGCCGATAGAAAATAAAAATAAAAGACACAAAAACCTAAACAAAAACAAGAAAAATCAAAGGAAATAAAGCACCAGGGCCGTAATATAAATAAATAGATATACGCATATATTTGGTCAAGTTCTTTATGTAACCGGGTCTCCAGTAGGGTCCGCCCATAAAAACTGCACCAGGTTCTCCGATTCTAGACGAACTGGAGAGCCATAAAGTTGATGAATCTGCATTATCAATTTACATTCCCTCGATTTATTCGAATTTTCGGACAGGGAAACCCTCTTAGCCCGAATGAAACCAAATGGAAATTGGGCAAATGGAGAAAAACAGCAGGGAAAATCAGCTTCAAGTCAAACGATTTCAATGGCACACATTTCCCATTTAACTCCTATTTTAATTTCAATAGGCTCAAGTGCGATGAGTGGTTTATGTCTGTGGCGAAAGCTCACTGGGAATTGGAAAACTCAAATGCAAAATGGGCCCGCCATTCGCCTTGGTCTTTGGCCAAAACTCTGGCTAATTGAGCCTGAGAACCCAGCCAAAAACCATAACCAAAGCAATCCCAAGTGGTCCAAACCCCCGGCCAATGCCGTAGCGGTAAAGTCGGATATAAGTATATGAGATAAATCAATTGGCGGCGGACCCTCGGGCTCGGTCTTGCCTCTTTTTGGGGTATCAAGTGTATGGTTTTCCTTTTTTCTCCTTTTTTTTTATTGGTTACATCGACTTGCGACTGGTAAATGCTCTTGATAAAATGCAAATGCAATAAGGTTAGACAAATTGGTTATGATATCTTATTTACTTTGAATATTATAATATTTTTATTATTTTGATGTTTTTGTAAAGTCAAGAAACTAATTTATATATCTTTTATTAAGTTAGATCTTTATAAAAGTCAGAAAGGACTGGATGACCATAGCAAATATTATTTTAAAATAATTTGCAATAATAATTAATATGATTCCGTGCTGTCTGTGGCTAATAAATAAAGTAAAATAAATTAAATTAATATTAATTAACTATTAATGCCATATTTTTTAAATTTTGATGTTTCTGTAAAGTCAAGAAACTAATTTGTATATAATTTATTTAAGTTGGATCTTTATAAAAGTCAGAAAGGACTGGATGACCATAGCAAATATTATTTTAAAATAATTTGCAATAATAATTAATAGGATTCCGTGCTGTCTGTGGCTAATAAATAAAGTAAAATAAATTAAATTAATATTAATCAATCATTAAGGCCATATTTGTAGCTTGAACTATGCTATTGCTGCCACCTCCTTTGGGCCATGAGTGTATGACGAAGTGAAACAACTTTTACATGGCCAGCAGAACGATTTCTTTTTGCAGCGATTTTCCTACAATTTTCCTCCTTCGACTTTCCTGGGGGGCGGGGTGGAAAAGATGTACATATTTAAGCGCAAATACGACAGTTATTATTGTTGGCCAAGGCAATTGCTGAGAATGCAATCAATTAATTGACAAACTGATGATGACGATGATCGCTGGCGCACCAACTGAGCCGGGGACGGGGTACAAAAAATAGGTGAAAAAAAGGGGAGACGATCAGCTTTTTATTGGCTTTGGCTCTCGGCTTGAGAATACTCCGAGCCACGATACCCGACACTGCGATACTTGTTGGCTTTGTCTCACTTCGACCACGTCGTAATTGAAAAATAAAAGAAAATGTGCGAGAATCGCCAGGCCAAACGCATTTCTTTTTCCTCTCTATATATATTTTTTGTATTTCTGCTTTTCTTTTTGCTTTTCTTCCCTGGGAGCGAAGCGTGCGAACAATTTGCTGTCCATTCGATCCGCCTTTTCCTTGGGGCAGCCAAAGGGGCCGAGGGGAGACCTCTTCGGGGTCTACAATTTCGCATTTGCATTCGTAATTTGTATGCGTGCAACGGGCTGCGGGCTAAAAAACGCTGAAAAACGCTGAAAAACCTAACGAAAAAAATACGAAAAAAAGATATATAAGTAAAGAACGTTGCGCACCGAAGCTTTTGGCGCCTTTCGACGTGGACATAGACATGGACACCTTGCCACCTGAGTCTTGGGCCGAGAGACACCCAGGGTCCCCCTCCAGCCAGGTAGAGTTTTCCTTATTAAATAACGGGCACACAATCGATCGTTTGCCAAAATGTAAAACTCTCCCATGACTGTGAGAAAATGCGTTAATCACTGGAAAATGTGTGCCATTAATAAATACCTTTAAGTGCTTGTTAAATATATAATTATTAAGCCAGGGGAATTAGAGTGTATCTACTTAAATACAAAATATAAAGCAAGTAGTTTATTATCTTAATTTAATACACCTTAATATAAAAGCTTTGAATTAGAATTTTTCTGAAATACAAAATATAGAACAAGTAGTTTATTATCTTAATATAATATACCTTAATACTAAGCCTTTAAATTAGTAGTAGTTTATTATCTTAATATATTATACCTTTATATAAAGGCTTTGAATTAGAATATTTACTGAAACACAAAATATAAAGCAGGTAGTTTATTATCTTAATATAATATGCCTTAATATAAAGGCTTTAAATTAGAATATTTACTGAAATACAAAATATAGAGCAAGTGGTTTATTATCTTAATATAATATACCTTAATACAAAGCCTTTAAATTCGAATATTTACTGAAATACAAAATATAAAACAATTTCGTTATTATCTTAATACAATATATACCTTAATATGCATGGCTTTGAATGTTTTTACAGCTTTAAAGGCTTTGATTTGTATAATTTATGGGTTATTATACAAATTTATTTTCTTTATTATTTTTTATGAGTTTAATTATAGCTATACAAAATTATAAAAAATTTGATATATTTTGAGTATTTAACAGATTATTAGCGATACTTATGAGACTTTAATTTTAAATCCCATTTTTATCAGCGCTTAAGAGACCGGACTCCATCAGAAGATGTGGGCATATATTAGCATGGCAAATCTAGCCGGGAAAGCTGGGTAGGAGGAGGGGACACCTCCCCGGGCAAGTCCATGGGATCGTATCGATCACGGAGCCACTCTTTGGTCCAGTGCCAATGCCCAATGAGGAGTCACCAGCAGACAGACGTCACCAGGTGAATTCGCGGCGCCTCTTTTCCGCGGCCTCTCCCCTGTAATTCCCCCGGCTTTCCACCGATTTTACACTCCCAATCGACCACCCGCCGCCGCAGCCGTCGGTGTGTGCGTGTGTGTGTGTGCGAGTGTGTGTGCGCCCAAGTCTAGGTAACAGTAATTTGGTGTCTTACTTGTTCTTGCGCGCCGGCAATCACACCTATGGGAATGCTTCTTACACATGTCCGATGCCAGCGATGATGAAGCTCATGATCACCTGGTCACATGCTCATCATCGCCTTCGCCAAGACATTGGACACTGGACAGTGGGCACTAGATACTGGATACTGGATACTGGACACTGGATACTGGATTGTGGACTCGGGACTCGGGATTCCGGCATGCACTTTGGACAACATATTAGAGATCCCCGAGTCCTCGGTCCGTCGCATCATTAAAAATTTATCAGTTGATTGGAAAATTATAATTCTTTGCCTTTACGCTTTAGCAGCGCCATGATTTGTACGAGTCCATCTCGCAGTCGCCAAGTACACTGGAAAAATACAGGTAAGTAGATATTAAGAAATATAAATAGAATAGCATTAGAATTAAGAAAAAGAAAAATGAGACCTAAAGATAGAGAAAAGGAAATAGAGAAAGAAAGAAAAAGAAACAAGGATATCAAAAAAGAAATTAGAAAAAAGAAATAGAAAAAGATAAAAAAAATATATATAAATATAAATAATTAAATAAAAAAGAAAAGTAAAAAGTAAAAAAGGAATAATAAATAGAAAATTACAAACTAAAAGAAATACTAATAGAAATAGAAAAACGAAAAATATAAAACAATTAAAAAAAAAGGAAAATTCAAAGTACAAGAAAAAAAAGGAAAGGAAAATGATAACAAAAATTAAAATTAATATAAATACAGCTATTCCTGACATTGCCAGTGTCTTCATCAGTACCTGCAAAAAAAAAAAGACAAGCAAAAGAAAAAAAGGAAAAGAAAATGATAGCAAAAACTAAAATTAATATAAAATACAGCTAAAAACTAAGTGTAGTTATCACCAATTTGCAGCTAGACCCCCTTGGAAATTCTAGATTAATAATTTAGTTTATTCTAGATTATAAACTTACTTTATATTGATTTTGCTTAACAATTAATCGCAGTGTACCTGCTGTTATGTAATAACCCCTCCTCCAACTCCGTCTGCGTGTTGCTTCTATTTCTTATGGTCACATTTAATAACCGACTGACCGGGCGACTGTCCGAATGGGTGACTGACTGACGCTCGGCGGTCGGCTGATCTGCGATGCTCTGATGGATGCATTGCACCAATCCAGGACCGGGCTACGCCAGCCCCCACTGCCCCTTTATCCAATGCTCCAACTCTTTCTTTGCTTTGCCTTCTGATCGGCAGTTTATATCATCGGCAGTTAGAGGTATATTTGTCTGGAGATATACCTATGAGGGCTATTTTACGATATATATATTATATTTTAATGATGACATATATCATAATATTTATGACGACCCAGACATATATATTTAATGGTTAATTTGTCAAAGAATCTTGAATTTCATATAAGATTTTTCAAATGTAAATACTTCCATTTACTATTTAATGAAATAGTTTCCAAGCTAACTTACAGGGTATTCTCCTGGCTATCAGTTGGCTTTCTGGGCATTATTTTTTATGCACTCGCCTCTCCACTTAGTTCCAGATGCGGAAATAAATGCACTTGAATTCCTCGACTTGTTACACAAATCGTAATTTTCTATAGACTTGTTCTATATCTAATGTATATTGCATTATTCGCTACTCGTTTTCTTTCAGTTGTTTCTGTTTCTGTTTCTGTGTCTGATTCTGATTCGGACTTTTTTCTTCGATTTCTTTTCGTATTATTATTATTTTATGATCGCTTATCTGCGAAGAAGACTCGCCGCTGGAGCTACTGATTTTTGCCAGCGAAGATTTGACTTGGCCAACTGCAACTCGTCGTTGTCCGAGTGTCTGGAGCGCAATTCTTCTTATTCTCGCGCACTTGAACTTCCTGCATGACCAGGGGAGCGCCAAGATCGCAGAGATCAGCGGTCCCAGACCAGGGAAGATCAGCAGATCATGTGAACTTTTATGGCCATCATCGGTCATCGCATCGTCTTGGATGTAATTAGGCATCTTAGCGGTACAGTTCGAGGTTCCCACCGCCCATTCGCACTCATAACTTGCCTGCCAGCCATGCAAAATGGCCAAGAAAACAAAAAACATAAAATATACAGAAGAGATTATTACGCAAGTAGTAACTCCTAGAAGAGAACTCAAAGTTTAAGATGGAGATGCCTATTCAATTTATATGAAACATCTAAATAAATATGGAAGAGTTGAGGGGCCAGAGGAAGTTCTTAAAAATTCTGTCAGACTCTTGCCTGATATATATTTCGTAAAAATATTCCTTGCTGATGACAGGCTGCACTTAATATGTACTTAGCCTGACCCCATTCCTGGGATCGGTATCCTATCGCAGCTCACATGCTTAAGCGTTTTCTCAGAGACCTGCGAAATTCCACATGTGACAATTCAGCATTCGACGAATGCCTCAGCGGCTAGATGGCCCAAGCTCCAAATGGAATGGCCAAGAACTTGGCTAAAAGCCTGTCAATCGCTGCTGTTGAAAGGCGTACACCGGAAAGTATTTTCTGCACATAATATCAGTTAAATAATTAACCAAATTGATACAAATCTTGACTCATCTTCAGCTGGCTTCACTTTCCAACTATTTCCGAGGGATACTATTTTTAATTTCAATCGAAATAGAGCCACTTATGTCTTCTTTTGCTGCTGTGTGATATGGGGATCGGCTGAGGTTTCAGGATCTCTGTCCGTCGAAGACAGTGCCCTAAGCAGAGGCCCGAATCTGTGGCAAGCAATTAGCAAGGCAAAGCCCAGAAGAAAGATCACCGCAGAGACCGCAATTGCCCAGAAGAAAGAGCGAAGAAAGGCGAGGGAAGTCGCTGGAGAAGAAAGCCATTGGAGAAACGAGGGGGCGAGGGGGCGAGGGAGTACCACTGACAGAGAGGAAGACAGACAGAAGCGGGATTTATCAGAGACAGAGACTGAAAACTGCGACTGAGACTACGACTGCGACTGAGTTGGAGAAAAGCAATTCTGCGGCTGACGGTTTTTCGTAGAAAATTACAACTTGCGGGTAAACAAAGTCAACTGCCGGGCACCGCTCGCGGCAGATATGGGGGAAGACAAGGGGCAGGGCTGACTGGAAGAATTGGCGATGAAGCCACACGCCAAGGCCCAGCCTCTTCAACCTCCAGTTCTCCAGTTCTTCGCTCTTTCTGCGCTGCCGGACTTCATGTGGAGTGGCCGTGTTTCTGGGGACTTCGGTGTGGACTCTGTGGATGTGGATGTGGGTGCGCAATTATGCCGCCAGAGCAACTGGGTAACCATAAATTTTCTTATCAGCACAAAAAACCAAGAGCCCAGGAGCGGATCGGAGGTACACATATATCCCTAGGGAATATGAGAGTCTATCAGATAATTCGAGATCATTAAGGGTCAGGAAAAGCATAAAGGTCTAAGAATAAAGGCAGACAAACAAAGTCAATGCTAATAAATATTAAAATATAGTAATTCCAATTCGAATTCGGAGATATAAGTAAATGTAAATTGTAGTAACAAGTTAGTTAAATCAAGAAACTGTCAGTTTGGAGCCACAAACTCGATACACTCGCTTCAAAAATATTCCAGTCCCAAAGCCAAAGACCAGAAAACTTTTACTAACTCAAAGAAACCGAGAAACCGAAACAGGATCAACATGGACACTATTTCCATGGCAGGCTCGGAGTTTCTCCGTCCCATGGACTATCTGATGGAGGCCGAGGCGGATCAGCTGGGCGTCCTGCCCGACTATCACAAGATGAACCTGGCGGACGTCGATGTGATTGAGCGGACTGTGACCAAGTGCCGGCCCAGGAACCCCACGAAGGTCAAGAAGTACAAGTGGAAGGGCACCATGCAGAGTTCCACCGACATGGGCGAGGAGTGCGAGGAGGAGACGGAGGGCCTGGACGTCCAGCACATAGACATGCTCGAGGAGGATGCCAGCACCGACGAGGAGTCGCCAGCCCTCAAGATACTCATGAGCCTGGACAGTCTGCTCAAGCGCATCGAGATCCTGCAGTGCGACATCCGGCTGCGTCAGCAACTGGAGGGCACCATTGAGTCGCAAACGGAGGAACAGGAGCCCAAGGAGCCGGAGGAAGCGTGCCCGGGTCTGACCCCCCAGCTACTGGAGATCCGGCAGTTGCAGCGGGCCCAGCATCAGCTCCAGTGCGAGATCACCGAGCTGCTGTGTCGCTACGCCAACCTAAGGACCCAGAAACGTGCCCTGAGCCACCAGTGGAGTATGGTGCTGCAGAAGACCGCTGAGATTCGTATGCTGAGCCGCGAGCACCAGAAGTGGGTGCAGGACACGGCCCACGAGATGGCCAATTGCCGGAAGCGTTCGAAGGCCATCCGCGTCGGCAAGCTGACCAAGCAGCTGGCCGACGAGGTCACCGATACTAACATACGGAGTTCTTTTCGCTACAGCCAGCGCTACCTGCTCAGGAAGCTCGTCGCTCGCCACATGGGAGACCTCCGCTGCGAGATCAAGGAGCTAAAGCAATACAGCCAGGACCTCGCCGCCGAGATCGATGAGCGCCTGGCCAATATCCACGAGAAGGCCCTGAAGCTGGGACGCCTGCCCACTGCCTCCCAGCAGGTTACACCCGAGGCTCCTGCCCGCAAGAAGCCGTCCATTCTCAAGCGGAATCCCAAATATAAAGGGGGTCACACCCACAAGAGATCATGATCATGTTCACAGAAGAAAGAACAAGGATAATTCATGGTTACCTGTTTTAAGATTAAAAATACCAAAATCCTAAAAATGATCAACAATAAACAGATCTTAAAGTTCAATTCAAGAGGCTTTAAAATGATACAAAGCAATAGTTCCATAAAGAAACCTAACTTCAAGTCAAGATCAAGGCGTTTTGGTTGATTTAATTATAAAGACATTCATCAATTCCTCAAAAGCCAATTGAAAAGTACACATTACCCGCCTGGCCATAGAAACCATATATCTCCAACTTTGAAACAAAATATTAAAGAAATTTTTGGTCATATGATAATTAAGAGATTAAGAATGAACTAAAACATGAATTAAGTTCACAAGGTTCGATGGAACAATATGGAATATAGCACCTTGCAAATAATGATCAAATATTTGAACTCAGAACAAGAACTCTAGATGGATATAGGTCAGATTTACCCATAAACCTGGTGAGTTCAGAATAATAAGTGGTCAGAATAACTGATCACCAAATTAGAGATCTTAGTTCAATGAAACTTCAACTATTAAATACCAAAGGAAGTTGTGAAAGAAAACGAAGTACACGGTCCAAAAACGAACTTTACTGGCATTGAGAATCTACAAAAATCAATAATAAAAATAAACGTTTGATTGATGAGAGCATAAACCCATTTTCTAAGCTTCTTGGGTAATCAAAGAAATATATATCCAAGGCGGGCTAAACTCGAATCTGCCGATCAAGCTCCCTCCACAGAAACCATTTTCTCGGGGCGCCTCTCTGAACTCACCTTCGGCGAACAAGTGCGGCCCTGGAGTCGAATAAAAGAAAAGGTGGAAATAGTGGGAGGACAATGGGAATGGGGGGGGGGGAAGGCGGGGTGGAAAAGCGAAGAAAGCCACCAGCACAGCAGGGGCAGTACATCATTTTGGACTTTATCAGCGAAACAGGCAGCCGAGCAGAGCGCGCGCGCGCGTGGGCAGCCGTGGCAGAGTTGGAATTCCATTCCGGAGCCGAAGCCGCCAACGCTTCCCCAGCAGCAGCAGCGGCGGCAGCGGCAGCAACACGGGCAACATGAGCAGCTTTAGCAGCAGCAACTGCAGCAATTGCAACTTAATTGAGGCTTGTCTATGCAGTCTTGGCCAAAAGTAACTGCGGTTGCTCCTCAGTCTATCTGGCTGCGTGTGTGTGCTCAGAGAGTGTAGAGTGTGTGTGTGTGTGTGCTGCAACTTGATGCCTCGCTGCCCCAGTGCCTTGATGCTCCACAGACGACCAGACAGCGGCAGCAAGACAACAGCAACAACAGCAACAACAACAGAAGTAGCGACAAGCTGCAGCAACCTCAGCCGCATAATAACGTACTGAGGGCGTTGAGGCAACAACATGCAACCAAGGCAGGCAGGCCGCAAGGGAGAGGGCAACATCAGCTGCGGGGATATGCACTCAAGCAAATAAAGGCTAGATTCAGGTATATTTTAAAGCATTTCCAAAGGCAGTCTAAGATTTACAACTCAATTTGCTTAAAAAAAACCAGAAACTAGCATACATTGTTGGCTGTGATCCCCACACCTTTATAAATATTTTTAAACTACTTAAAACATAGCCAAACTTAGAAAAAATGATGTTCACAAATAAAAAATATAAAAAGAGAATAAAAACAAATTATTTTCCCTAAGAAATATGATAACTTTTCACAATTTTAACCAATAAATTCATGTTGCTTTCCATTTAGAGAAATGTAATTTAGATATAGTTTCAAAGCTTTTTGCTTCAAAATTTAAAGAATATATATTTATATGTTTAAAAGGGTCATGATTAGGCTGTTTTTCTTTAAGTGCAGCCTACAGAATCAGCCAGCGAAGCCATCATCGTGGCCACCGCCAACTACCCAAACTACCAACATCGAAAAACCGAGCAAAAACCACTCCCCTCGGGCCATGGACAATTTAAGCTCATTCACTTGCCGCTGATTGCTGCTGGCAGTTGTTGCTGCTGTTGCTGTTGCTGCTGCCGCTGCTGCAGTGGCTGCTGCGAATGGTGGCTGACTCTGCTGGTTTTTGGGCTTGTTGTCTAGCAAATTCACAAGTTCAAGACCAAGAGCAAGGCAATGTTTGCAGGGTCTGGTTCAGTGGCGCATTTCTTAGGGGTTTTCTTTTATTTATTTTTAAAATAATCCATAGTAAGGTATATTATCAGTAAAAACTTAAATAATATTATGAATAGCAAGCTAATTTTAAACAGGAAATTTAAGGGAATCAAAAGGAAATATTAAAAAATTAAATAAAAGCTTTTTCTTAAATAGTTCAAAGCAATAATAGTAATAGAAAAAAACTGTCGACTATACACACTCAACGAGTAACTCCTTGCTATTTTAATTAAATATATTTGACAGAAATACAAATATTAATCTGCAAGTTTAAGCAGGAAGAGACAGACAGATATATCTATATATAATATAAAATAATAGCAAATATAGCAAACTTCTGGTCAATAATATAATACCCTTCAAAAGTATAAAAACCTACAAGGAACAGCAAAAATAGTATATATATATTTAAAGCAACCACATAGATAAAACCTTCGAAAATTCAAACACACATATAATACCTATATAATTTCCTAGGCTCCCCCTTGACTATTTTGTGGCCCTGCCCCTGATCTCGTGTTGCATGTTGCCGCTGTTGCTCTTGCTCTTGCTGTTGCCGCTGTGGTTGTGCCGGCAAAATACATGCAACCAAATTGCATGCAATGCACAATGCACTTATCTGAGATGTGGCAGCAGCGGCAGCAGTGGGTGCTGTCTGCCCAAGAGTGCAACGAGGAGGGGGCGGGGCGAAGCGTGGCAATTGCCATTGCAATTTGCATTTTGCATCGCGCATTTCGCACCGGGCGTTGTCAAATGGCCATCCTCGGCAAATGGCAAATGGCAAATGGGGAATGGCTTTTTAATGGCCTCAATGTGGGTTAAGTCCAGCTCGGGAACAGCTCTAATAGATCAGGAGGAGTTCTCCTCCCACCCGGGGGCAGGGGCTGGAACAGGGAGCAGGGAGCACACTATAATCCATTGGATTGAATACATCAGGAACAGAGCCATGCACAGAAAGCTATATTATAGCACCTATATCATAATTTTATGTAGGTTATAAAAATATAAATTAATTATTTGGATAACCCATAAATATGAATGAATTAAATATAAATATTTTACTTAGTTTGCATATCTCTAAGTATCTCTTAAAGTCAGATTTTGATGTAATATTGTTACAAAGATTTAACTTTAAATATAAAAGATAAAATAGAAAGAAGCAAAAATGAAGCCTAAGATTTTCCTCTTCCTCATCAGTATCCTTATGCTGATCAACTTCAACATTCTGCGTATGTAATAGCAGAATTGCCACTAGATCCCTCTGCACCGCTACATCCTTTTTTTAAATTATAAATTTTAAGATAATAAGCTCCAACTTTTTTAAATTATTAAAAAATATATAATTTTCAAGGATTATTTTTCCTTTCAGTGTGGCCAAGACGAAGCACGAAACATCAAAGGCCGCCAGCAGGCTCTTGGCTCAGAGCTCAAGTTGAGGGTGGGCAGTGCAGGCTCATTTGCGATTTGCCAGCCAGAAACAAAAACTGCCAACTCGCATGTCAATAGAACATCACTCTTTTTGCTCCCCGCCCAACTGTGTATGGGAACTGGATAATCTACTATATACTATACTGAAAATCATCTTTTTGCAACACGAAAATTTATGTTATTTGGCTTGGACCTGGAACAAAACTTTCGGTAAGTCCCCATCGAAATAAATTAATTAAATCATACTATGAATGTAGTCATAATAGTTCCAATGATTTTTGGACGATGCTTTACTGTATGCCAAGTTGGCAACTTGGAAGTTCCCTTTCGATGCGTCTGCATTCCTGACTGAATTTGATTTGGGCTCTCTCCTATGATTTATTATGGTTACATCTAATTAAAACGGTTCTGCAGTGCGATGATGGCCAAGGCAGCAAACATGGCCCGACGTAATGAAGCTAAATGTTCCGCACTACGGTCAATTGGTATTGACCATAAGACAAGGCGATGGCCAATGGCACCGAGAACCAAGAACCAAGAACCAAGAACCGAGAACCAAGAACCGAGAGATGATGAGACCAAAAACTCCGACTAAGACTCCGACTAAGTTGGTGCACAGCAAAAAAAGAGAATTAGATCAATTCTGAACCTCTGCTTTTAATTAATAACTTAAAATAAATACCTTCAAGTATTTATTTTACTTATTAGGCTTTTCCTTTTGAAATATTTAAATATCCTCCCTCAATATAAGAAATTTAGGAGGGAATATAGGCATCCATAGAGAAACTCCATTAAAGATATCATAGGAAAAGCTTATCAAAGATATACAAGAATATAGATACACATTATTAAAAAAAAACCCAAGGTATGTGCATATTTTTTAGCAGCCAACAAATTGTCTCATATATTAATCTACATAAATAATTTAAATAGTTATATTACAAGGCGTTCTTCTTTTAATAGGGCTTTTGTTAATGCTTTTATATATGACATAATAAAAATAAGATCTAATTTAATGATAATAAAAGAAGCAGTCTAGATAAGAACAATGTTTTCTCTTAGTTTTTCTGCGTGCCTCACGGATGGACGGCTTACGGAGATGGCTCTTACCTCGTTTTTGTTTTCAGCTGCGCAGCGCTGATGATGGAGAAGAAGTCAATTAAGCCAAACGCTAAAAGGCCACGAAAGATAAATGACAAATGACGTGTCTTAAACTGTGCTCAGTAACCATCTTTAAGCAAAGAGCACTCACACATGCGTATGGACTTGTGTCCCAGGCAACGCATCGCACATCCCAATCCCAACCCCAATCCATCGTCCACGTCCGCATCTCGTCCGCCGTGGCCACTGTGTGTAATATCCAGCAAAGAAATATCGCACAACAAGTGCAAATGTAATTAGTCGCGAGCTTTATTTGTTTAGACGAATGCCGACTCGCTCACTGACATACACGATCAGCACCGTCGTCCATCACGAGCTCATGCCGCATCGCAGCTTCTCCTTCCAGGAACTTGTCGCCGAGCCGGCGGAACAGGAGCAGCATCAGCTGCATCAACAGCAGCGGTGGCAGCAACAACATTTAGATGGTTGCCTTATAATTGCCCCAATGATTTTCGCTGTATTTGGCCAGCTCAGCCCATTAAGATGGTTGAGATGCCGCTCCTCCGGCCCCCGCCTTCGCCTGCGGACTGCAAGCTCCTCCTCTCTCTGGTGCTCTGGGAAATTTCGAAATCCCATCGAAATCGGTTCACAATCAATTAAAAATATTTCATTTACTAATCTAGAACGCTTCTTTTATTATCATTAAAATCACATTCCTCTTAATTAGATTCTATTTTTATTATGCCATATATAAAAGCATTAACAACCGCCTTATTAAAAGAAGAACGCCTTGTAATATTACTATATATATTATTTATGTAGGTTAATATATGAGACAATTTGTTGGCTGCCCAAAAATATGCACATACCTTTTGTTTTTTTTTCACGCTTCAAATAACAATAAACCTCGCTCAAATTTTATATATAATAGAAACAAATAATCTTACAAAAGACTTAAAAAAAGGTATTCATAAATACTTTAAGTCCCACATTTTACTCGCTATTAGCATAACTGTTGCTTAACAATTAGGTGAAGAGTACAGCAAATACTGACCAGCTGCCATTTAATTATTTAAGGGGACAGCTTAATCTAATACTTCTACAATATAAATGGTTAAATAATGGTTAAGACTAATAATTTAATCTAATCAAATCATGGTTGGGTGAAATATTGTAATTATTTATTATTATTTTACTTATCTATTTTATTTGTTGATCGGTGGTGGCAATCAGCAGCAACACCAGTGTAACCTGTTATGGAAAATATATTTAAAGCATATTTTCTCTGGAAAAACTGAGGAATCTTTTAGGCTGATGCGATGGAATGGGCAAATCCAGTGCATACTTTTAGGACTACTCATTACAGTATGAGATGCACCGGCAAAGTGCACCCGCTTTACAGTTTGACACGCACTGGCACAGTTTGAGAGGTTTTTAGTTGTCATCCCAGCCCAGTGCTTCTCAAACTGTAAATTAAGGAAATTAGGAGAAAATAACAAAAATACGCAAAACTTGGCCAAAAATGGAAAGACAGCCAAATGCCGATTTTATTCGGAATTGCCGCTAAAATCTTAATTATTTAATAATAATATATTGCGTTAAATATGATTTGACCAAAAATTAGGATATAAAACTGCCGATTTAAGGACCCAAAAATCGCCATACTTGAGGTCTTCTGGAGAGCATAATTTAGCCAAAAATGAAACGACAGCCAAATGCCATATATATTCCGAATCGCTGTTTTCAAGGCTGTTTTGGCCAAGTGAAGGTTATTCCTAAGTTTGATTTTTCCATAAATTATGATATAGAAATGCCAATTTAAGGACCCAAATATTGCCATACTTGAGGTCTTCTGGAGAGCATAATTTAGCCAAAATTTAAACGACATTCCGAATCGCTGTTTTCAAGGCTGTTTGGGCAAAGTTATGGTTTTTCTTAAGTTTGATTTGTTCAAAAATTAGGATATAAAAATGCCAATTTAAGGACCTAAATCTCCGCATACTTCAGGTCTTCTGGAGAGCATAATTTGGCCAAAAATGGAATGACATCCAAATGCCATATATATTCCGATCCGCTGTTTTTAAGGCTGTTTGGGCCAAGTTATGGTTTTTCTTAAGTTTGATTTGTTCAAAAATTAGGATATAAAAATGCCAATTTTAGGACCTAAATCTCCGCATACTTGAGGTCTTCTGGAGAGCATAATTTGGCCAAAAATGGAATGACAGCAAAATGCCATATATATTCCGATCCGCTAGTTTAAGGCTGTTTGGGCCAAGTTATGGTTTTTCTTAAGTATGATTAGTTCAAAAATTAGGATATAAAAATGCCAATTTAAGGACCAAAATCTCCGCATACTTGAGGTCTTCTGGAGAGCATAATTTGGCCAAAAATGGAATGACAGCCAAATGCCATATATATTCCGATCCGCTGTTTTTAAGGCTGTTTGGGCCAAGTTATGGTTTTTCTTAAGTATGATTAGTTCAAAAATTAGGATATAAAAATGCCAATTTAAGGACCTAAATCTCCGCATACTTGAGGTCTTCTGGAGAGCATAATTTGGCCA
>VNKC01003227.1:0-39128 GCA_008042775.1 Drosophila pectinifera
ATTTTTATATCCTAATTTTTGGTCAAATCATTTTTAAGGCAATATTTTATTATTTAATAATTAACATTTTTGCGGCGATTCCGAATATAAACGGCATTTGACTGTCATCCAATTTTTGGCTAAATTATGGTCTTCAGAAGACATCAAATGCGGATTTTTGGGTCCTTAAATCGGCATTTTTATATCCTAATTTTTGGTCAAATCATTTTTAAGGCAATATTTTATTATTAAATAATTAAGATTTTTGCGGCGATTCCGAATATAAACGGCATTTGGCTGTCATTCCATTTTTGGCTAAATTATGCTCTTCAGAAGACATCAAATGCGGATTTTTGGGTCCTTAAATCGGCATTTTTATATTCTAATTTTTGGTCAAATCATTTTTAAGGCAATATTTTATTATTAAATAATTAAGATTTTTGCGGCGATTCCGAATATAAACGGCATTTGACTGTCATCCAATTTTTGGCCAAATTATGCTCTCCAGTAGACCTTAAATATTAGCATTTTTGCGTTCTAAGCTCTATCATCTTTGATCATTATCAAAATTAAGAACTATTAAAGCAGATTAATTAAGAAATAAACCACACTTTTGGGAGGTATTCCTTTTTAAAATCGGGTTCAAATTGATCCAGCTATGATCCTTAAAATGATGGACGAGGTCACAATTCAGAGCACAAAATCCCAAGATGCGTAGGGATCACCAATCACGTTTCGACTAACCATGACTTCCTTATTCCAGGGCAAGGACGAGCAAGTGTTCACGATGGAGGCGGCCACCAGTGTCTTCTTTGGCATGTACTTTGACGAGGACAGCGTGCCTGACGAGCGGCGCTACGAGGAGGTGCCTAGCATGGAAGTCTTCCTTAAGCTGTCGCTGGCCAGCCTGGATGACTACAACTCAACGCGCCGCTCCAAGATGGACATCACCCTGTTCACGTTCGCTCTGCAGCACTTGAACCGGATATGTCGCATTATTTCGATTCAGGGAGCCAGTGCCCTGCTCATTGGTTTGGGCGGATCGGGACGCCAGTCGCTCACCAAGCTGGCCACCAACATGGTGCAGACGTCGTTCTTCCAGCCGGAGATCACCAAGAACTATGGGGCCAATGACTGGCACGACGACATCAAGGCGATCCTGAAGGAGGCGGGCGGGATGAACAAGCACACCACCTTCCTCATCACCGAAAACCAGATCAAGATGGAGCTCTTTCTGCAGGATATCGACTGCCTGCTGAACCAGGGTGAGGTGCCCAACATCTTTCCCATCGACGAGAAGCAGGAGGTGCTGGAGATGGTGCGCCTGGCGGCCCAGGGTGGCAATCGCAACATCGACGTCTCGGCGCTGCAGGTCTTCTCCTTCTTCGTGGAACGCTGCAAGCAGAAGCTGCACATCGTCCTCAGCTTCTCGCCTATCGGAGATGCGCTAAGGACGCGGGTGCGCTTGTATCCCTCGCTGGTCAATTGCTGCACCATCGACTGGTACGACAGCTGGCCGGAGGAGGCGCTCCAGATGATTGCCAAGATGTCGCTGGTGGACGTCAACGTGCCCAGCGAGGACATCAAGCTGGCCATCATGGACACCTGCCAGTACTTCCACACGACGGCGGCGCGAGTAACGCGCTCTTTCTGCCAGATGTCCGGGCGCCACATCTACCAGACGAACGCCTCCTTCATCGAGCTGATCCGCTCCTTTCAGACGCTCATCTACCGCAAGCAGAGTGAGACGATGCTGGCCAAGATGCGCTACATCGGCGGCCTGGACACGCTGGCCCAGGCAGCGGCCGCCATATCGATTATGCAGAGGGATCTCAACGCCCTGCAGCCCAAGCTGGTGGCCCTGGCGGAGGCCTCGCGCAAGATGATGCTGGAGATCAACAAGGAGACGCTGGCCGCCAGCGCCGCTGCCGAGCAGGTCAAGCGCGACGAAGAGGTGGCCTCTGTTCAGGCCGAGGCCGCCCAGGTGCTGAAGCACGACTGCGAGCGGGATCTGGCAAAGGCCATACCCGTCCTCGAGGACGCCCTAAGCGCCTTGAATACCCTGAAGCCGGCGGACATCACGCTGGTCAAGTCGATGAAGAATCCGCCGCCGGTTATTAAGCTGGTAATGGCCGCAGTCTGCGTGATCAAGGGGATTCCGGCGGAGCGCATTCCAGATCCGGCCTCCGGAAAGATGGTGCAGGACTACTGGGGACCCAGCAAGCGTCTGCTGGGCGAGATGAACTTCCTGCCGGCCCTCAAGGAGTTCGACAAGGACAACATTCCGCCGGACATCATGAAGCGCATCCGCAAGGAGTTCATCCCGAACAAGGACTTCGATCCCAAGGTGGTGGCCAAGGCGTCGAGTGCCGCTAAGGGTCTGTGCCAGTGGATCATCGCCATGGACATGTACGACGAGGTGGCCAAGGTGGTGGCGCCCAAAAAGGCCAAGCTGGCCGGTGCAGAGAAGGAGTACGCCGACACCATGGAGTTCCTCGCCCAGAAACGAGCCCTGGCACTGGCCCTCGAGGAGAAAGTGGCGCAGCTGAACATCGAGCTGGACAGGGCCAACGAGGAGATGAAGAAGACGGAGGATCACGCCGAGAGCTGTCGCAACAAGCTGCTGCGGGCGGAGGCCCTCATCGGTGGCTTGGGCGGCGAGAAGTCGCGCTGGAACAAGGCGGCGGAGGATCTGCAGGAGCTGTACGACCACCTGCCCGGCGACGTGCTCATCTCCTGCGGCATCATCGCCTACCTGTCGGCCGTGAATCTCCAGTATCGCGGGGACTGCGTCAAGGACTGGTTCAAAAAGGTCACCGAACTGAAGATTCCCTGCTCCGACAAGTACTCCATCACGAACGTGCTGGGCCTGGAGGTGACCATCCAGAACTGGCAGCTGGACGGCCTGCCCAACGACGACTTCTCCACCGAGAACGCCATTATATCGGCCAACTCCAGCCGCTACAGCCTCTTCATAGACCCGCAGGCGCAGGCCAACAACTGGCTGAAGAACATGGAGCGCAAGAACCGTCTGAACTGCGTCAAGTTCAACCAGGGCAACTACATGAAGGTCATAGCGGAAGCCCTCGAATACGGCACGCCGGTGATCATCGAGAACGTCCAGGAGGAGCTGGAGGTCCCGCTCGATCCTATCCTGATGCACCAGACGTTCCTGCAGGGCGGCGTCAAGCACATCAGCCTGGGCGAGGCAGTGGTGCCGGTGAACCCGAACTTTCGGCTCTACATGACCTGCAACCTGCGGAACCCGCACTTCCTACCGGAAACCTTCAACAAGGTGACGGTCATCAACTTTGCACTCACCCAGAACGCCCTGATGGATCAGCTGCTGAGCATTGTAGTGGCCAAGGAGCGGCCCGATCTGCAGGAGCTGCGTATTATGCTCACTACGGAGGCGGCCGCCAATAAGGGAGCTCTCCGGGATGCGGAGAACATGATCCTGAAGACACTAAGCGCCGGTGGTGACATTCTGGAGAACGAGGCGGCCATCCAGATATTGGCCGAGTCCAAGGGTCTGTCCAAGGACATCGTGGAGAAGCAGGAGGCCGCTAAGGAGACCTCGGCCAAGATCGAGGCCTTCCGGCTCAACTACAAGCCCGTGGCCGTCCACTCCTCCATACTGTACTACTCGATCACGGATCTGCCCAACATCGATCCCATGTACCAGTTCTCGCTCAACTGGTACATCAATCTCTACATGTACTCCATTGAGACGGCCAACAAGTCCAAGGATCTGCCGCGCCGCATCAAGTTCCTGGTGGACGGCTTCACCCGGAATCTGTACAACAACGTCTGCCGCTCGATCTTCGAGAAGGACAAGCTGCTCTTCTCCTTCATTCTCACCGCCCGCATCATGCTGGGCACGGGTCAGGTGGAGATGCGCCACTTTGCTCATCTGGTCACAAATGCCAAGGAGTCGGTCAACATACCGCCCAATCCGGATCCCAGCTGGATAACGGAGACCGTCTGGCTTAATGTGCTCCGCCTGGAAGAGCTCAAGGAGCTCAATGGCATCGTTTCCCACTTCCAGAAGAACCTATCCGCTTGGCAGGCGATCTACGACCACTCCTCGCCGGAATCGGCGCCACTGCCGGCTCCATGGCAGGACAAGACCACCGCCTTCGAGAAGATCATCGTGCTAAAGGCCCTGCGGCCTGACTCCGTCTTCCTGGCGGTGCGCATCTTTATTGCCAATTGCATTGGCGATCAGTACGTGACCCCGCCAGAGTTCGATATCTCCAAGTCGTACGCCGATTCCACAGCTCTGACGCCGCTGCTGTTCATCCTGTCGCCGGGAGCAGATCCGCTGGGGTCTTTATTGGCATTTGCCGAGAAGATGGGTCAGGAGGAGACGTTCCAGAGCATCTCTCTGGGTCAGGGCCAGGGTCCGATAGCCACGGCGCTAATCAAGAACGCCCAGGAGATGGGCTATTGGGTGTGCCTGCAGAACTGTCATCTGGCCGCCTCCTGGATGCCCTACCTCGAGTACCTCTGGGAGAACATGGACACCTTCAATACCCAAGGTGAGTACAACTCCAAGGCTCGTTAAAGAAGGTTCTATCGGTGGATATATAAAATTTTATTACAGCCAACTTCCGCATCTGGCTGACGGCTTATCCCACGCCCCAGTTCCCGGTCACCATTCTCCAGAACGGCGTCAAGATGACCAATGAACCGCCTACCGGTCTCAAGGAGAATCTGATGCGATCCTACAACTCGGAGCCCATTAATGACTATGAGTTCTATACGGGCTGCGCCAAGCAGGATCGAGCCTTCACCCGGCTGCTTTACGGCATCTGCTTCTTCCACGCCGTTGTCCAGGAACGTCGCAAGTACGGACCTTTGGGCTGGAACATTGCATACGGCTTCAATGAGTCCGATCTCCAGATCTCTGTGCTGCAGCTGAGCGTAAGTTGGGTCTGAATCTAGTAATCTTAAGCATTATTACTCCCCCTATTCCTCCAGATGCTGTTGAACCAATACGAACATGTGCCGTACGACGCCATATCGTATCTGACCAGCGAGTGCAACTACGGCGGCAGAGTGACGGACAACTGGGATCGGCGGGCGATCGTGACGATCCTGGCGGACTTCTGCAATGCTCAGGTGGTTAGCGACAATCGCTACAGGTTCGCCAGCGACGATCGCTACATTCTGCCGCGCAAGACGGAGCACCGCGAGATCCTGCGCTATCTGGACGAGAATATACCTTCGCTGGCCCCGCCGGAGGTGTACGGACTGCATGCCAATTCGGGAATCACCAGGGATCTGCAAACGACCAAGACTTTGCTGGACTCGATGATCCTGCTGTTGGGCAGCGAGGCAGCGGGATCCGCTGGCGCCGGGGTGAGCGTGGAGCAGGTCATACTGGGAACAATCAAGCAGATTGAGACCGAGATGCCGCCGGACATGGACATTGAGGGGGCTGCCGAGAAGTATCCCGTGGACTACAACGAGTCCATGAACACGGTGGTGGTGCAAGAGATGGAGCGCTTCCTCAAGCTGCAGAAGGAGATCCGCAACTCTTGCCGAGATCTGGCCATGGGCATAAAGGGCATCATTGTAATGACGCCCGATCTGGAGAACGTGATGACGGCGATGAAGTTCAACCGCATTCCGACCAAATGGATGTCCAAGTCGTATCCGTGCCTGAAGCCGCTCGGCTCCTACGTCCAAGATCTGTACAAGCGGCTCAACTGGCTGCATGACTGGCACCATCACGGCAAGCCGCCCACCTTCTGGTTGTCCGGGTTCTTCTTCACCCAGGCCTTCCTCACCGGAGCCATGCAGAACTTTGCCCGCAAGTACAAAATCCCCATTGACACGCTGACCTTCGACTACGATGTGCTCAAGGTGGAAACGAAGCCGACGCCGCCAGATGACGGCGTCTACTGCAACGGTCTGTTCCTGGAGGGCGCCCGCTGGGAGTGGCGCGAGAACATGCTGGTGGAGCAGTTCCCCAAGGTGCTTGTCTACGCCATGCCCGTAATTTTCTTCCGTCCGGTGTCCATCTTGGCGCTTACCGAGGGCTCGCGCTACCGCTGTCCGCTCTATAAGACCGGCGAGCGCAAGGGCACTCTGTCCACGACGGGTCACTCCACGAACTATGTCGTCCCGTTGCTGTTGAATACCCATGCCAAGCCTTCGCACTGGGTCAAGCGGAGCGTGGCCCTCATTTGCCAGACCAACGACTGAGCTGGACTCCTGCTTGTCATCAATCAATGTGCGCCCGGTTGTGTTAAAATTTTTTTTTTGGTTATCATATTAAAATAGATGTTCTAGTTTCCAAAATTATGTTTATAAACTTTTTAAAACTCACAAATAACAAGATTACATTATTGTCAACAAAGCAAAGTTATATACCTTTTACGCTATTCCTTTCCATTTTACTTATCTGCTCTCAAAGTGTGACTGCTCAACCGAGGAACTCTCTTGGTAAGATGTCATGCCCTGACAGAGGCTAGTCTTGGCGTTTAAAGTATTACATTTCTGAAAGATAAATATATACAATATATAATATATATCCCTACCATTTATATCAATTTTCTTTCTTTTGAAAAGCAGTACAATTATTATATATATATTTTAAATGGTATACGATCGCTTGGACAAATTATAAGTGTGCATCTCTTACTAATAAACACTGCAAGTCCGTCATCTCAATGAGTGTTTTTATTAAACCATTTTAAAAATTAATATACATGCGCACTTATGTGTTACGATTACAAATTCACAGCTTCAGAAACGCTTTCAATCAAACAAAAGGATGGCCGAGGACGCCAGGCTTTGGAAGACCACGGCGGGGTCTTTGGATGCATCAGCATCACTGCGTGCGGCAGTGCAGTGTGTCCAGGGCAGCAGCTGCGGCTGCTCCCTCGCTATTGGTGTCATCCGAACTGTTGCTGTTGCTGCGTCGGCGCTGCTGTTGAGAGGCCGGATCGGAGGGGCTGGAGCCGTTGCTTGTGCTGGTGCTGCTGCTGCTGTCGTTATGTTGCCGGGCATCCTGCTGGGCCTGCTCGGAACCGGGACCTCTGCTGGACCCCAGGAGCTGACGGATCAAGTACTGAAACTGATCGGAGCCAAGGTCAGCATCCAGTATATTCCGCCTGAAATTGCGTTGCAGCTGCTTCTTCAAGGTGTCGGAATCGGGGACATTCTGTGGGAAAGAAAATCGTTGGTAACACCAATTTAAACAAAATTTAAAACATAAATTAAACCTACGCTGCCAGGTCCGTTTGGCGTCCAGATCTTGACCTTGTGCTCCAGGCCCGAGGTGGCTAGCACTGGCATACCAGGGTGCGGCTCCAAACAGTTCACTACACCGCCGTCGCCCTTCATGAAGTTAACGATCGCCTCGGTGTTCTTCTCCCAAAAGAATATATTGCCGCAATCGCTGCCACTCACGATGTACTCGGATCGAGGTCCGAAGAAATTCACGCCCTTGATGGTGCGACTGTTGCTGTGGAACAGAACAAAAGAGCATGAAGTGGGAGCGAAATAAAGTGAAAGAGCAAGTTGCGCGACTTACATGTGTCCCTCGTAGCAGTGCAAGGTCTCGCCGTCCGTGTAGTTGCGGCTGTCGTACAGATAGATTCCCGCATCACTGTAGGAGGCTAGGATCTCGCTGCCACTATGGTTGTAAACGGCACAAGTAATCTGCGTTATCTTTGTCTGGGCACGAACGAGAAGAGAATAGGGATTAAACTGGCCTGGCCTGGGGCGCGGCACATGCTCACTTCCTTAATAAGGCGCGGGGTCATCTCATGTACGGGCTTCGTCAGCTTGCGCTTGTCATACACCCGCAAATTATCGTCCGACCCGCTGACACAAAACTCTGGTGCAAACGGATGATGCGAGATGCTGAACAGTCGCACTCGGCCCCTCTCTCTACCCCCACGCTCACTCCGGCTCCGGTAGACACAGCGCAGCATTGTGGTGGCCGCGGTGCTGGTACGTAGATCGAAGTGCTTCACGGCCCCATCCTCACCGGCGCTCATCACCTCATGCCGGCTGTGCGGCACCACCACGAGCTTGTGCACCGAATCTGTGTGCGAGTAAAGGCGCGTGGGCTTGGTGACGCCACCAGAGGGCGGGACAACGGCCCGACGCACCTGCCCGTCCCGGCTGGCTGAGACGATGTCCAAACAGCCGGCGCTGTCAATGAACTTGGTCTGGAAGATGTTCATGCTGTGGCCAGAGCGAAATTTATGCCGCGGCTTGTTCTTCGCCCAGTCCCAGACTATAATGTTCAGGTCATCGGAGCCGGAGCACACCAAGTCGCCGGATCGATTGAAATTCAGACAATTGACGCAACCCGAGTGTTGAGACATCTCGTGAAGCAGCGTCAGCTGCTCCACTGCCTGACGGGAACTGTAGTAGCCCTGCGCAAAGCTCTGCGCCGAGGTGTGACCGCCGCGCCAACCGATCCGATTGACAATGTTATGCTCGCGCTGCATCAGCTCCTGGACACCGTTCCAGCTGTACGCCGGCTTGCACTTGCACATGACCCCATTGACAGCGAAGTCGATATGATCCCGATCGGCAGCGTTGGGCTCCGTATCGTGGAACTCTATTCCGTCGTCCTCCTGGTAATAAGGATAATCTCAAATTTTGTCTACAAATTCTAGAATTTTGCTCACCTCTGTCGTTGAACTGCTATCGCTAGAGAAGTCGTAGCGGCGCCTGATGGCACTACTGGTGCTGGAAGAGCCGGAAGAAGTGGATGATTCTGGATCAAGCTCCACATCCACCTCTAGGGCTGCCTCCTCCACCTCACTCCCTGCATCAACGGTCTCTAGGAGCGGCTCCGCCTCGATTGGACCGTCTGAATCACTGCTGGAGTCGGTAATCGTGGCCAATAGCTCTACGTTAATGCGACGATAGGAGCGTGTGCGCGGAATATTTCGCTGGTTGAACCGCGGCGACGTGCTTGTCCGGCTAGTCTCACTATCTGGAGGCTGAGTCGGTGCAATCGGCGGCTGCTCCTCCGCCACTTCACCACCATCGTTATCATCATCATCCTCATCATCATCGCTATCGATGGTGGTGGCACTGCAGGTGCGGCTTCTCTTGTTAGAGGCCAGCACAGCACTGGCGGCCTGTGGCGATAACTGACACTCCAGGTAAGAGGGGCCTGCCACCTCTTCCTGTGGCAGCTGCTGCTGCTGCTTCTCTTCTGTGGGCTGCTCCTTGCTCATCATGTCGCCTGGTTCGTTATTATTGTTGTTGGCACTGTTGTCAAGTACGGGTTCTTCTGCGCTGACAGTTTTCTCCTCGCTTTCGTCGACAGCACAGACAACAAAAAATCAATTGGTTATCCAAGTCGAAGAAGAAGAGCTTACACATGACACTTACCCAATCTGGTGCGCCTCTGCCTCGACATGTCCGCTCGTGTCACCGGAATCCGCATTGCGGCGCTGGCGCTTGCGGGCGGACGCCGCCCCACTGGCCACACTGTCCCCGTCCATCGATGGCGGATAGAGCTAGAGCTCGCGAGATCTCTTTGTGTGTATGTGTGCTAGCTGCAGTTCGTACCCTTTCCGTGCCGCTCCACTGGACACTTTCCCCAGATATTCTCCGTGTACGCAGTTGTTTACGTTCTGAGTTGAAGTCTGAAACGCAAGTGATGGCACTTGCAATCGCAGTGCAGGCCGATAGCCCGATAACGTCAGCGCGCCTTATTTTTTTTGTTTAAAATATAAAATAGTTTGCGCGATCTCTCTGAGTTCTGTTGTGGATTTAGGGGATTTTATATTATTAGTGTTATATTTTTATTTGACTTTAAGTGCACTGCGCATATGGTTTTTATATATTTGTACATTTAAGCTTCCTGAATAGTTTAATTTTAATATTTGGTTTTGGTTATAAATTTGAAGTTTAATTAATGTAAAGTTTAAAGTATATGATGGTATCACAATATTATATTTATTCCGAGATCAAGAGAAAATAAGGCTTGCCTAAGCATTATATCCGTAAAATATATATAAATTTAAAACTTGTTTCTACTACTTATAAATAGTTATGTGCATGTATATTTTTATGCAGAGTTATATTTACGTTAAGAAAAACCAAATTTAAAAACGACATGTAAGTTAAAGATAGTTGTAATAAATATCTGTTAAAAAATGTTCATCTAACAAATAGTTTTAGATAACTATAAGACTAGATTTTAATCTTAGATAAAAACTTATTGACTCTACACTCATTCAAAAATATGCGTATTAATTAAACTAGAAAAAATGATTATAATAAGCATTATTGTCTTTTAACAGTAATTTTAAGGCACTTTTTATCTCGATCTTCCTGAAAACATAACATATTCATAAATACTTTAATAAGTGATAATAACAACAAATATTTCTTACGACTTCCAGCTCTTAAGTACTTAAACCCGCCTTAAAAAAGCTCTCTTTTTTTTCCTTAGTCTCCACCAGCGCCTTCTCGCTGGCCGACGTCTTGGCATTTTGGTCTCTTGTGCGACTTGGAGAGTGGCTCACTGTGACCGCGGATGTGGCTGGCGGGCGGATCGGGTTCGGCTTGAGTGGCTCTGGCTCCATGTATCAATTTACCTCGCTTCCACCAGAGCAGCGCGGCCAGAGCGAGAGGCGAGCCGAGTTCAGTTATAAGCGAGCTGCCTTCGAAGGCGGTGCGAGTTCCGAGCCGTCGCGAGTGTGGGAGTTGTATACGAACTTCGGGTAATAAAACCTAGTGCGTATGGCCTGGCATACAAAACACCACGTCCGCGGAGCTACACACACTCCACACACTCGTGTGTTACCGCTTACGTATTCCCTAGGCGACAAGAACAACGAAGGCACTTGTTTTGGAGCCGCCCTCAGTTTCTCCACGCTAAGTGGGCCCCCACTTCCTCTGCGCTGCGCAGGCGCAACCCACCAGGGCACTGCTGACCCAGCTCTCGGGAGCTCCTTCACCTCCAACCCCAATCTCGGCTCAGTGATTGTTCTGGAGCAGGCCTATGGCCTGGTTTTTTCCCCTCGATTTCGGTTTCGTGCTCGTATTTTCATTCCAATTTCACATGTTTCGCGGCTTCGCCTCTTCTCTGGTCGGCGATCCCAACTCGTGATGAACGCCAGATTCCGGTTTGCCCCAAGCCTGAAAACAAGAAATAAAAATACATAAAACTACAAATAAGAAGCAACAAAATAATATGCACAAGCGCAAAAAAATGTAAAAAAGCCGGAAAGTGAAACCACCTTTGTTTTCCATCCATTTTTTCGGCTGGCTCCCCACACTTCCTACTTTTCCCAGCTCTTACAGAGAGTTACAATCTCCTAAGTGCCTATTCATGCCGTCGTTATCAGAGCCCAGCTATCAAGGTGAACTTGTTTGCTCCGCCTCGGATCGCATGATTCACACGGCGACTCGGCTTAACTTGGTTCTGGTCGGTGCACCGAAAGATCCAGTCGCCGCTGACCGAAGTAAATAAACTAAATAAGGGCGAAATGCCGGCGAAAGTTGAGAATCAGGTTGGACAACCCACTCGGACTGCAAGATCGCTTCCACATTAACTGGCCATTAAATTACGGAATGATCCAGACAGAAAATTTAACAGAACAAAGAGACATCTTTGTGTTGGGTCTTAGATCTTAAGATCCATTGCAGTGACTCACGGCTGTTCGAAATTTTTAGTTTACTACGAAGTATTGCCTGGAAAGCTTATGACAATTTTATACACTGTAAACAAGGGAGGAAACTATCTTTGGGAAGCCCGAAGTTTGGTTACCCATGTAGTTTGCCTCCTTAACCTTATCTTCCCATGACAGATGTTCGATTTTTATAAATTTAATACATTAATAAGACGTTATAATACAGTAATAAGAAGATATAATATTTTTCTATTATGGTATGGCTGATATACTTCTCTTATTCGGATCTTTCCAACTTATATAGTATCTGCTCTAGAACTAGGACTATATGAGAAATTACATTCAAATAGCTCCAAAATTGTGGGAGTTCTTTGGCTAGAAGCCAACTGACGCACATAATTGGATTTTAGTTTGCAGTTTACTTAATGCGAGCTATATTTTGTGCTTTAAAATCAAGATTTATAATATTATATCAGTGCTAAATATGTATATAATTCGATACTGTGCATATTTGGCTCTGATAGATAGCAAGCCCAAAGTGATTAATTGTTTATAAATACGACAAACAAATAAAAGCAAAGTTAGGCATGCCAGTTGGTCTTTGCGGATTTCTGATGACGCTGGCCAGAGTACTATACTATATTCCATTCCGTCTTGGACTTCATGACTCGGTTCTTGGCGCCTTTCACTTTTCCCGTTCAATTAAGGCGCCAATTGAGCTGAATTGGAATTACGAATTGTCACAACATGCGGCAGCGCAACCACGCAAAGCATTTAACTCAATTCCGCTTGGGTCTTCCTCTTCAGAAATAAACCGCAACCCAGATGACGATGAGGGGAGTGTGGCTGCTCCTTCTGCTGGCCTCCATATCGGGCACCTTGTGGGCTTCGGTGGCCGCCAGGACAGGTGAGTTGCCGGCACAGACCGCAGAAGGGGGTTGCAAACTGTTTTACCTTTTCTTTTGCCCGCAGGACCGGCGCACGACAAGGTGGTGGTTTGCTACATTTCCACCTGGGCCATTTACCGGCCGGAGCAGGGCGCCTATGCCATCGACAACTTCGACCCCAGCCTGTGCACCCATGTGGTGTATGCCTTTGCCGGGCTGGACATCACCCAGGCGGCCATCAAGTCGTTGGGTGAGTTTTCGTGGTTCGATTTATGGACGTATGCAAATTTGTAGGGCTTCCTGCAGAGGGAAATAACTCTTACAACTTTTACCCGAGCAGATCCCTGGCAGGACCTCAAGGAGGAGTACGGCAAGGGTGGCTACGAGAAGCTGACCGGCCTGAAGCGCAGCCATCCGCATCTGAAGGTCAGCTTGGCCATCGGCGGCTGGAACGAGGGCTCAGCCAACTACTCCAAGCTGGTGGCCAACGATCAGCTGCGCGGCCTGTTCGTTAAGCAGGTGTCCGGCTTCGTGCGCAAGTACAACTTCGACGGACTGGACCTGGACTGGGAGTATCCTACACAGCGGCAAGGCAAGCCAGCCGATCGCGAGAACTTCGTCCTGCTGACCAAGGAGCTGCGGGAGGAGTTCGACGAGCACGGCCTGCTGCTGACCTCGGCCATTGGGGCGTCCAAGAAGGTGATCGACGAGGCCTACGATGTCCGCCAGATCTCTCGTTACCTGGACTACCTGCACATCATGTGCTACGACTACCACGGCAGCTGGGACCACAGGGTGGGCTACAATGCCCCGCTCTCGGCGCCCGCCGATGATCCTTTAAGTGTGGTGAGTGATCTGCAACCCCTTTAGAGATATACCTCCATTTAAAGCTAAATATATTCCTCAGAAATTCTCCATTGATTACCTGCTGAAGCTGGGAGCTCCTCCCTCGAAACTGGTGCTGGGCCTGCCCTTCTACGGACGCACCTTCAAGACGGTGGCCGAGGGCAACGTGAACGACGCCAGCGACGGCGTGGGATTCCGGGGCCCGTACACGCGAGAGGATGGCTTCCTGGGCTATAATGAGATCTGCCGTACACTGAGCAACCGGACTTCGGGCTGGACGCAGCAGTGGGATCCCAGCACCAGCCAGATGCTGGCCAAATCCGAGCGGAACGTCTTCACCCAGGACATCCATGTGGTGACCTACGACAGCTCCCGCTCCATTGCCAACAAGGTGCTGTACGCGATGTCAAAGCGGTTGGCGGGTGTGATGGTGTGGTCCGTGGACACGGACGACTTCCTCGGCAACTGCGAACTGGACGAGGACACTTATGCGGACTTCCAGAAAGTAAAGTCAACGCCGCGGAGACAGAGTCAGAACTATCCCCTGCTGAGAACAATTAACGAGGCCACCAGCCTGGCCTTGGAAGAGCTGGCTCCTCCAGAGCCGCAGCCGGATGACTCCGACAACGAGATTCCGCACGGCAGCATTGCGGACCGGAAAAATGCCGGCGCTTCTATGGTTAGCTTGGGGCTGGGAGCCACCGCTGTCTTCATGCTACTGCTCCGACTGGCCCAATGAGGATCGCCATAGTTTTAGGAATCCATTGTCACCCTAATTACGTAGTCATTAAAGTCCAAATTGTAATTGTAAGACAAACACACTGGCCTTTGTTTTTAATTTTCGCGGGGAGTTAAGAAACGATATTCGATTGATATCGAAAAGGGATTTTATCGGAGATTGGAGCTATAAAAGTAGGGCATTTAGTGATGGCAGTCATCGGGTTTGGTTATGAAATTGGTATTCGGTGCGATCGATCTCGATAGATGGGTTCTAGCAAGGTTTTATCAGTCGAGCTAAGCTATTTTAAAAACATTAAAATCATGGAGGCCCTACTTTAATTTACAATGTACATAAATAACTTTTATGAAAAATTGTTTATACTGAATATTTGCAACTGATACCTTGGAACTCAAAACCAGAGTAAACTCGGAGAAAGTTAGACTAGCATCACTGTTTCGATATAAATCGATTTCAAATTTAACGTCCAGTAAAAAGCCGTTATTCGGATTTTGTTTAAAATGTTTTGGTTATACTTGGTGTACTTCTTTAATAAATTTAACTGGCGCTCTAACATTTAACTAACTAGTCATATATTTTTGTATGTGTATATGGGTGTGTGTATACGCAACTATGTAAATACGCAGGTAAATATAACATAATTTGTATATAATATCCATAGATTATCATTGCTACAAGTTGTCAACATTCAATTCAATGCTACCATATGTGTTAATTAATACATATATATAGATTCTATGTAAACTATGCAAAGGGTATCGCGTAAAATATAGTTAAAGCAAGGAGTTTAGGCCCCGAGGACCTCTTTCGAGGGGATAGTGGAGGCAGGATATTGGGCGAGGGAGTAATACGTAGAATTAGAGTTCCTTTCATGGATGGCAAACATTACAAATGCGACGATACTGAACCAAAGGTGGATCTGCAGGTGGATATGTGATGGGAAGTATCCAGTAATGGGGTTTATTTGATTAGGACCTGGATGGTTCCTCTGCATCCATTTCTTTGCCTTTAAACGATTTTTGATTTTTTAGTTACGGATTTTACTTATTAAGCTGGGATTCGAGAAAGATCTGAACACGAATTTGGTGTAACTGGAACACTGAGCACTTCCTGGATGGAGCCACTGCATCCTTCCCATCACTGATGGCCCCAACAGATCCACGTCCTTACAGAATACAATGATGATGAAACCGCTGCTAGACAAATACTTCCTGGTCGTCGGGGCCTCACATGCGGCCCCCGTCCGATGACCAGTCAGATCGCTCTGCTCCACTGCCGTAGATGTCCAGCTGCTCACGGGACCGCGTCTTGGACTTGGCCTTGTGCTTGGCCTGCTGCGAGCGCTGCAGCTGGTAGGGATTGCCCCGGTCGTTGATCACCTCGTAGTGGGAGTCGTTGCCGCCGCCAGCCGAGGAGGATCCCCCGCCTGCGATGAGCAGCTCATGGATATTCTTCGTGGAGCGGCGGTGCGCCTCCAGGCACTGCGACTCCGAGGAGTAAGGAAACGAGGCCACGAAGCTGGGCGACTGCTGACCCGTCGTCGTGGTCGGCGGATCGCTGGCAAAGTTCGCCGGCGGAGGCAAAGGCAGGTTACCGCCGCAAGGCGTCGAGGGCGACAGGTCGGTGAACTCCGTCTTGGCCTCCGACTCGACGGAGCACATGCTCTGGCGCGAGATCTCCTTCTGCAGCTGCTGCGCCTGCTGCTGCTGCTCCTTCAGCGTGGGCATGTTCAGGTTGGAGCTCTCGTAGTCGTCCTCCCGCCTCGTCTGCGGAATGGGCAGCCGGCTCCGCACCGAGTGCTCCCTTCCGCGACCGAATCGCTGCGCCAGGTAGTCCTCGTTGGCGTTACTCTGCCCGCTGCTGTGGCTGCAGTTGCTGTGCTGGTGCTGGTGATGGTGGTGGTGGCCCTGATGATGCCCCTGGTGGCGCTGGGCGTTGTCGTAGTAGCTGTCGTTCTTCACGGACATGTTGCAGCAGCTGCTTACGTCGGCGAAGTACACCTCGGACTCGGCGGGATCCGTTCCCACCGCCTGGTCCTTGGCTATGGCTCCGTTAGAGTCCTGGTAGCCACTGTTCTCCACACCCGCGGACTGGGGCTGCGCCTGCTGGGGACTCGCCGGCACCACCTGCGGCTGCTCCTGCTTGGCGAACAGCTGCTGGACATTGGGTCGCTGCTGGCCGGGGTTACTCTGAGGGCCGATGCTTTTGGCTCCGGTGCCCGCCTCCAGGCGCTTCTTCAGCTTCCGCGTGGGCAGGGTGTTGGAGCAGCGCTCGCGCTCTCGGGGATTGCCCCCGTCACTGTCCGACGGCGTGTTCTCGTACTCCGCCTTGGACTTGTAGGCGGAGGAGCGAGTGGCGGCCACCAAAGTGCTGACATTGCCCACGCTGCTGAGTCCGTCCATCCGCTCCAGCGTGGCCGACTGTCCCTGGAGGCGCTGCAGCTGCTGCAGTTGCTGCTGTATCTGCTGCTGCTGCTGCGGATGCGGGTGCACGATGTGCGAGTGCTGCATGTTGGGGTGCACCTGCTCCTGGGTTATCGTGACTGAGGCTGTGCCGGGCTGTCCCACCAGACACGCCGTGGGCTGCAGATACTGGTAGTATCCCCGCCTGGCCGGGCTGTTGGGATCGCTGTACGGCGGCGGAGGGCCCCAGACGCCGTAGGGCAGGGCATTAGGAGGAGGCATTCCACTGTAGGCGGTCGCCACGACGGGCTCCTCGATCAGCATCTGGTTGCCATCGGCCTGGGCCGCCGCCGAGGACGAACTGAAGCCGTACTGCGAGTCAGGACTGGCGGCCGCCTGGCGGAAGCGGCGTCCTGCGTCGGGCGTGGTGCGCTGCCAGGGCATCCGTGGCCAGCTCCAGCCGCTGCTGCTGCGACCGCCGCCTCCAGCTCCTCTTTCGACGCCCCTGCACCCACCGACACCGTCGTCACCACCGGGATTCGGCGAGTAGAAGTTGCCCGGCGGCTGGGCGGCCCAGAAGCGTTGTTCTCCTCCGCCTCCTCCTCCGGCGGCCGCCGCCGCTGCTGCCGCCACTGTGGCCTCATCCCACGGATAGGCGGTGGCCTGCAGTGGCAGGGTCAACTGCCTGTGGGCATGGCACTGCTCGCAGCACCGGCAGTTCAGCATTCGACCTGGACCCATAGCCGGCGGAGGTGCCTGACTGGCGTACAAGGAGCGACAGCGCAGCTCCAGCTGCTCCCAGTACATCTTCTTCCGCTCGTGGCTGAGCAGCTGGTACACCAGCATGCAGCTGAAGACGGCGATGAGGACTCCGGCCACGGACAGGCCAAAGATGGCCCTCAGGCAGGAGTACAGGGATCCGTGGACCACGCCGCAGTCCGAGAGGGAGTCAAAGACCAGGCGCACGCCTTCTGGAAAGGAGGGAGAGAGGAGTTAGCCAAGATGGCTTGGAATCGGCTGTGCCAACTCACCCTTGTCCACTCGCTCCACCTGGGACTCCACGAGATCCGAGTAGCAAGTGCAGGTGCGGGTCTTCTGGGCATACTCGCACTCCCTCAAGGCCTGCAGACGACTCATGTGCAGCACAGTGGTGGTCACCGTGACCAGGGCGCAGGTCAGGGCGGACACCAGGCCGCAGGCTCCAGATAACTTGATCTGGAAGGGATTTCGGGACAAATTATAGCAGACTTACGAATATATTGTAGGCGAAAGGGACTTACCAAGTAACTATAGCGATTCCTGCGTCGGGCCAGGCTCATAATGCAGATCCCTGTGAGGATGAGCAGGGTGGCGGGCACAAAGGTGGGCACCGTCTCGAAGTTGCCCACCGTGATGGTGTAGGAGTGCAGCAGGAAGTAGACGCCCAGGAAGAGCACGCCCAGCAGGCAGCTGAAGCCGCCGCAGATGAGGCACCACACCACGTACTTCTTGATCCCAGCTCCATGGCGATGCGCTGTGAGTTGGAAGAAAACAAAAGCCTGTGAGATTGGAGTATTGACTGAAGGGAATCCAATCCCAACCAGAGCCGCGATGATGGCCATCCACGTTTCCGGAGGTAGGCGGCGGAGCTGGCACCCAGGAGCAGGGCGGGGGCATGCTGTACTGCACGAACTGCATCACCGGATAGCCGTGCATGGTGACGGGATTGTGGCCTACAGTGGCCTATGGCTCCTCCGCTAGGCAGTTAAAAGTGGCCAATAATAGGCTCCTCAATCATCTAAGTACACATCCTGGCGAGGAGCTCGGCGAATGGCTGGAAATTCCGGAACACGTTCTCCTCGTTCTTCACTCTTTTTTTTCGACTTTTTTCACTCCGCAGCGAAACAGAAAAATATCTACACAGCAGTGGAAGCTGGCAGAGATGCGGGGCTGGAGATGGTTTATGGAATGGGCTGGGGTTGGGCTGGGGATGCCTCTGCTGCTGCTGGCAGCTGCGCGGACTTGGCGGAAGGAGTGGGGTGCTTGGGGTGCTTGGGCTGCCGGATGCTGGATGCTGGAGGCTGGAGACAGCGCGACAAAGCTGGGAGGTGGCGCCGGAGAGTGCGTTGCAATTACAGGAACGGTGTCAACTGAAAGTCCTGACTGACACTAGCTCAGCGCCAACCCCCCAAGCAAATATTTTCCACCAGCTCCGCTCCAGGACATGGACAGAGAGAGAGCGAGAGAGCAGCTTGCTCCTGCGCAGGCGCAGGACATGCGGATGAGGAAGTAACTACCAAACGGAAGCTGCGTCCGCAACGGGTGACAAATCACTGGAAACTGAAATCTGTGACCATGGCGAAACAGTGATTCATCGAGTGGAGGAGGCCAAGTGACAGCACTAAGGGATCCATGGAGAAAAGTCATGAGCGTAGCTTCGAATGCCCTGATGGGGCGCAGTTTTTATGGAAGAAAGAGTATTCCCTTATGGGGAACTTAAATTGAAATTTACGAAATGGTTTTGAATAGATCCTGACTTACTGAAATTCATATCAAGTTTATTTAGTTTTTGGAATCATCTCTAGCAAGTATCTGGATTATCCTGCTACTTATAATATTCATAACCGCATTTATGATTTTGTATTTAAAGAGACACTTATTTTGAACTGAATTCAAAGGCCCTTAACTGGTAACAACGTTAAATATCTTGTATAATCAATACAGATATATTTATTTCCTAGAAGTTTGGAGGATGGACATCGTTCATTGATGGTTTCCTAAGAACTTGTGCATATACCATTGGGATTGGGAAATGCTTTCTCTTGAAAGTGTGACTGTGACTTTTCACAGACATTCTCAGTCTCATCTCCATTTGGTTATAGCTTCAAATAAAGGTCTGATGAATCATTTTGACTTACAGTCCTTTAATTATAAATTCCTTTAGGTTATAACTCTAAATTAAAGTTGAATAACATAACATACGATCAGGTTGTATACAGAAAACATAATCCATGAGGTAACTGCTTATAGATTATCCTGAGCAGGTGATTGACTGTAGAGTCATACAGGTATGTATCCCACTGAATAACTTCAATTAAATGTCTGAGGCCGTGTATCTATAATATTATATCTCATAGATTACCTATAGACTACCTCTACCCTTAAAGATATTAAACCATTATTCTTTCCCGATCCAATTACTCACCTATAGAACCATTCGCATTGCTCCTTGGTCTGGGTGGCGGGCGTGGCGGCAGCGGTGGTCGATTGTCGTCCAGGATCTGCGACTTGATGCCCGAGCCCGGTGTGGACGCCACAGGACCTCCAACGCCGTCCAGCTCCGTGTCGTGGTATATATCGTTGCAGCTATCACCCGTGGGCTGTGTCTTCGGCGGCAGCTGACCGGCTCCTCCGCCGGATCGCGGCTTCTTCTTCTTGATCATGGTGCTGTTGTTGTCGGATTCGCTGACCGTGATCTCGTCGGCGCCGAGCATGGCGTCCGCCAGGAGGCTCCTCTTGTGCTGCGCCAGGGAGGAGTTGCCACCGCTGGCCGGGCAGCTGCATTCCAGGTCGCAGTCGCAACTCCCGGCCCCGGCAGAAGTGTCCAGTTGCAGCTGGAGCTGCTCCCGTTGCTGCTGATCCTCGTGGAGGGCCTGGTAGGAGTGGTTGAGCAGGGATTGGGCCGACTGTGCCTTGAGGGGGGAGCTCCTGGCCGGCAGCTCCTGCTGGCTGGGCGTCTGCTGATGCACCAAAACAGCCACCGCCATGGAGGCGTTCTGATTCTGGTTGGGTGGAGGAGGAGGTGCCCGGCCGCAGGAGCAGGGGCATTGGCAGGGGAGCTGCTGGGGCGGCAACTGTTGCTGCTGCTGAAGCTGCAGTGGTGGCGGCTGGAAGTGCGCCGGATACTGAATGTAGTGGTAGTGATGCCCCACCATTTGGCCCGGCTGGGCCACCATTGCCTGATCCTGGCCACGAGCGCCTGGATCCTCGCCAAGACTCGACTCCGAGGCGACACGTTGCAAGGATGTCGAGGCATTTGTGGTTGCTGCTGCTGCTGGAGGCAGCTCCATGGCTGCTGTCCGAAAAACCGGTTTGACCCTTTAACTGCCACTTCCCGCGATGATCACTTCTTCACTTGAGCTGCACACTCATTTCTCCCGGATCGGGTCTCACGCTTCTAGAGTTGAAGCCCGATAAATTGGCCAAATTTATTGCTAATTCTGCACTTCAGCTATTGGCGTATATATAAATATGTATATCGGATTAACATAAACACGGCACCCAAAGGCCACACAGCGAAAGCAAAAGACGCCGCCGCGGATTCGGAGATCGGAGATCGAAGACCAACAAACCGCGCTCGCAACTCAAACACAACTGATCGCCCAGAACCACTGCTCTGCGGATCGATGCGAACTCGGACTCGGGAGTTCGAAGGCAGCTAAGCTGCAGGAAAACAAGAACAAATAAGCCTTCGAACCGCCATCGAACCTCGTGGAGTTCGAGCTTGGAGAGCAGAGCAGCCTGCAACGCACACCCACTCATGTGCTGGGTTTATGCCGCGTACAATTCATGAAAAGGCACACACAAGTGCCTTGGTTACTTTCCCATGGATGTATGTCATATGACCTGTGGCCTCTACTGACATCGCCATATGTTTAGCAAGATAAATCACTTTAATTATTACCAGAGAGAAAAGGCCGCATAAACCGGAGATAATTTCAATATCACGTATAATAAACCTCACAAAATGCATCGCCATAAACTTGGTCTCCGAAAGTGGGCAGCTACAACTCCACACATTCCTCGGTGTGTGTGCGTGATGTGTTGTTGCGCGCGCTTCAACTTCAAACGAATTCCGGTTCTAGTTGTTCCTCTCCTGCACTGATTCAGAAAAAACTGTTCAGCCCGAACAGGGGAAATCAATTTCTTTGTTGTTGCCCAGAGGTGAGCGTTTGTTTTCGTTACCTGCCTCGGCTACCTGGATGGGCAGCAACAAGAGCGACAACAACCTGCATGGCAGCGACTGCCTGTGTGAGTACCAATTTTCATGAGTGAGCGCTCTGGGGTTTGAGAGAGTGTGCGAGTGCTGGGGTAATCGGTGGATCCAATTTAAATGAGATCCCAGCCGAAGGAAGTCCATGTGCACAGTGGGCCCTCAATATGGTAGAAGGGGGACAATGAGTCCCTTATAACCCCTTCCTACTGTCCTGTCCCTGTGAAGTTTCCCAATCGAATTTCTACCGCTCAGCGGGTGCCCGCCGCAGGTACTTCCATACTCACCTGTACTTCCATATTCTCCGGAGATGGGTTCCTGACTTGCGTCCATGTGTGTAATATCTGGAAGAGTTTTCTTAGGTATTATTATAGGTGAATAAATACATCTTTATTCTAAGTTCCCTAAAAATAATATAGAGCTTAGACATTTATTGGGAATTCTTTGATCTATTTTTATAAATCCCTCGAGATTAAAGATTATTAAATCGTTGTATCCTTGATTATAAATCATAGGAACCCAAAATCAAGTCGACTGACTTCCAAAAGTATGCAAAAAAATATGTAAATCATATTTTGTGCACCTTTTTTAAATAAGTTGAAGTTCTTAACTATTTTTCTTGGAAACCGAGTATTTCTGATAAGTATGTAGAGATTCTCGTTTCTGCATTCTAAGCAAAGCTTCCCTATCAATTTTCATAGAACTTGCCGTCAGCTCTTAGTAAGTTTTTAATTAGTCCACTGAGGTCCCCATTAATGTTAGTAATCTGATCTGAGTAACGGACACACCTTTAAGTGTCGCTTAAATATAGCTTCTATCACAACAACAAGGCACCAACACACCCACCTACTATTAATCAATCGATTACTTTGCTCATATTTAACTGATACCGACATTTCCGCTCCCTGATAACACAAACACCTGATATTAAAAACATACCCCACCTCGAGCGAGACATTGCGCAGAGGGATACTGACGGTGAAAAGGTGCTCCTGTTGTTGTAGGCTTAAAGTTGTGGTAACGCCTTAGACAAATACTCGGTAAAAGGAAACTCTCAAGCAAGGCTTTGCTTTCCAAGAATATTCCATTCGAACGCACCTCTTTTTCCACTGCCGCTAAAACCCACTAAGGGTTTAATCAGCGATTAAACAAATATTAAACTGAAACTATATAGCTATACAGAACGCCTTGTCTTAGATTCGTATTATTTCTGTTTATTATTAAAGGGGCGTAATCACTACAAAATATACAACACATATCAATACATTCTTAAATTAGAAATGTCGTTTTGCACTTTGGCTATATACAATTTCAGTTTCCGGCTGATATGGCCGTGCGTTACGCGCGGACATCCAGCCATCTCGTCAATGGAACTACGGCTAAGGCGTACAGAGAATGTGCAACGCAAAAACAGGAAAAGATAGTCAGGCCATAAGGCCATTTTGTCCTGGCCCACTCTTCGTTAGCAACTATTTACAAGGGTTTAAAGCGCGTTCAACCACCGAATGTCCTCCAGAAGGACTATGTACATTGTGTGGGTGTCAGATCCAACGAAGTCCGGGAAAAATAACTACTATCACAACCGAGATTATCGATGCGAGGGCCAGGCGGCCACATCATCATCTACTGGCCAGCTGCCGAGAGGGAATGAACCAGCATGGCGAAGCTGCTGATGAGGAAGATGCTCGCCGGCAGCGAGGACAGCATGCGGTAGTTCTCCTCCGTGTGCTCTTTTGTCTTTTTCTGCTTGATGACCCACCCCAAGCTGCGCTCCACTGCCCGCTTCCACTTGCCGTATCGCTCCTTGCGCTCCACCTCCGTTGTGGTGGCCAGGAAGGTGTCGTAGTGAACGTTCTCGTAGTACCGCTTCTCGGGCTCGAACTGGCACAGATTCACGCCTTCTGCCTGGGCGGCACACATGGCAGCTCCAAAGGCCGTGGAGTCCATAAGCTGGGAACGGAAGACGGGCATTCCAATGGTGTCCGCTTGTAGCTGCATAAGCAGGTTATTTGTGGTCAGCTTGCCGTCGGCATGGAGCTTATTAATCTCGTAGCCGCACTCCTGGTTCATACACTCCAGGATGTCCCGCGTTTGGAAGCAGATACTTTCCAGGGCGGCCCGCACTATGTGATTCTTTCTCGTGAACTGTGTCAGCCCAATGATAATGCCACGGGCATTCTGCTTCCAATAAGGAGCATATAATCCCGTGAAGGCGGGCACGAAGTATACATCACCGGAAGTGGGCACCATCTCGGCATACTTCTCGGCGTCCCGCGAGTCCGGCAGAATGCGCACCTTGGTCTGCAGCCAGGATAGCGCATGTCCCGCCACCGAAACCGCTCCCTCGATGGCATAGATCGTCGGTGCTTGGGGTCCCAGCTTATACGCCACTGTGGTCAGCAGTCCATGGCGCGAGAACACGGGCTTGTCACCCGTATTGCACAGCAGAAAGCAGCCGGAGCGGTATGTGTTTTTCGTCTGACCGGGCTTCACGCACATCTGGCCCAGCAGCGAGGCCTGCTGGTTGCCCATGATCCCACTAATGGTCATTCCGCGCAACGGGCTGCGCTCGGAGGTGATCTTGCCAAACACTTCTGAGCAGCTGTGAATGCTGGGCAGCATATCCTCCTTGATGCCGAACGTCTTGAGCAGCACGGGATCCCAACTTTGAGTTTCCAAGTTCATGAGCAAGGTCCGCGAGGCGTTTGTGACGTCGGTGATGTGGAGAGCGCCTGTGTAGAAATATATTATTAAGTAAATAACTTTTCTGATGAATTTGCTCAATAAAACCTACCATTGGTCAGATTCCACACGATCCAGCTATCGACGGTGCCCGCCTTGCAGCGTTTTTCCCGTATGGCTTGCCGAACCTCAGGTACATTGTCCCTCAGCCAGCGGATCTTCAAGGCCGAGAAGTACGTGGAGATGGGCAGACCAGTACTGCTGCGAAAGTGATTCGGATCCTGCACCTTGGCCACGATCTGCTCCACAGTGGTGCTGGTGCGGATGTCCTTCCACAGGAGCGCGTTGTACAGGGGCTTGCCAGTGACGGCGTCCCAGACGATTGTCGTTTCACGCTGATTGGTAATGCCCACTGTGGCGATGTCGCTGGCGGAGAAGCCGTGCTCGGGCAGCTGCTTGATGGCCTCCTCGGCGCACTTGTTGATCGAGGCCATCATCTCTAGCGGATCCTGCTCATACCAGCCATCCTGCGGCGTGATCACGCTCAGCTCGACGCGGTGCGCGGCAACCTCCTTGAAGTCCGGCGTGGTGTATATCGAAAAGCCAATGGTCTTGGTGCCCTCATCGATGACGCCCACCAGCCCGGTGTGCTGGATCAGTGACTGCTTGCGCAGCTCCTTGCTGCGGAACGGGACATCCGCACTGGAGTGAGGTAAGTTCTTGCCCTCGGTCATGCTGCCTGCAAGATTAGATAGGAAAGTCAGTCTCAAGCAAGCCAGCGTGGGGTATTATTGCATAATATGCAGAGTTAGTTAGCACTTTGACGAACTTAGATAAGATATATGGAACTTATATATATATATGATATATTCCCTGCAGCAGATTTCCTGTGTGGAATTTACTGCAATTATACCTATTGAATTTCGGAGCCATAAACGATTGAATATATATTGTACCAAAACAAATGTTCAGGGCACTTCCGTTGAGAACCAACCAATATTTCAACACAAGAGCCATAAGAGAATTCCTCGATAACGATCTATGATAAAGTTAAAAGGCAGCGAAAAAAGCTATTGCTGTGGATCTCCTATATATACCTGCTCCTCCCTATATATACCCGCTCCTCCCTAGTGTGTGATTTCAAAGTGTGTTCAGCATTTCATTGTGAAACTGCCAGGCGCCGATACCATCTGAAATGGCCATGCGTATATAGAGTACGTGTATTCGAACACTTGCTTGGCAATTGTTTGACTTTGAACCCACCCGGCTCTTTGGGGGGCTTGATTCCGTTGCCAGTGGCCGAGCCCTCTTCCCACACACACTCAGGCGGCAGAAACACTTGTTGACACCAACAACTTATCGCCGGGCCGGGTGCTCCGAATGCTCTGAATGGAGCCAAGCAAATTCCAATACATAAATTATGGTAAACGTTTGTGATTTCGGACCCAGGGACAAGGTCAAGTGCTTGACACGGAGATAAGGCCCTAATGATTGAGTGAACCGAGTGATTTGATTTGCCGCCCGACCACGGCACACCGCACTCAGTAAATCCATACAAAAGTTGCCCTTCCACCGGTGAGCTGATTGGAATTTACATTCGAAAAACTTTCCACAGCTTCCAGACTTTCCGCTTGGGGACACTTTTGAAAGTCACCTAGCACACGTAGTATTTCGATGTTGCCATGTTTTATGGCTGTGTACTTTCGGTAAGCACTGTTTCCTGATAAGAGCCTATCGATACACGTCCCATAAACGGTTATGTTACCGGGAATCGGAGATTAGATAGGGAAAGCACTTCTTTAGTGGGCTGGTGGCCCAATATTTGCCTACACACTTGCGGCATACACTCAAATAAAACCGTAAAAAATAGCAAAATAACTATTCAACATTATTAGGAATCATTTACGATAACTGCGATTACAAGAAATTAGTTGCGATAACTGCGATTACATGCCCTATGTTACGATAACCGCAATAAATGCTGTTCGATGAGTGATTGTTTGGATGTATCCTCACTTTTAATACTCGATTGTTGGCTGTGGCGGCTGCTGATAACACTTGTTTAAATATTTTAAATGTAACAAGAGAGCGAGAGAGAGAGCGCCGGAGGAGAGTTTCGATAGAAGCAGAGAGCGAAAAGGGATCGAGCGTTAGAGAGAGAGAGAGTGCGTCGAATAAAAACACAACCGTCCGCGGCGAGCGCCAAAATGTATCTGAAAGTCAAAAATCGAAAATCCAACGCCGCTATCAAGTCGAAGGCGCGGCAGCGCAGTGAAAATACCCTCGTACATAGAAAGAGCTTTCGGCTCGGGGCCATGTATGGGAATCAAAGCGGATCGGGACTACGAATCTGGTGCCGATAACTACCCATACCCGGACGCAATAAAACCGGCACTAGCCAACTTTGCCCGATGATAAGACAAGCCGGCCAAGAGCGGGGATGTCTGGGATTAGGGGGTCGAGTAGGTGGTGGACTCTTGGGTACGAGGAGGAGGAGCTGGTAGTGCTTCTCTAGACGAAGCTCCTAGGTGCAATAAACTGCCAACTGGTTGCGACAGACGCCGCCAGCCTTGGCATTTAAAAACACGCATTTGCATTTTGCTCAGACGGATATATCCAAGCACAGTGGTTATTAGGTGATTGGGTTTGTGTTTTCTATTTTCACAAAGAACATTTCAACAAATCTGATATACAACAAGAAAGAAAACTATACCGATACCCGGTACGCAAAGCATTAGCTCTAGCTCTTCTAGTCTCTGAGAAGCATTAGCTCTAACTCTTCTAGTCTCTGAGATCTAGGGACTTCAAGGGACAGAGAGACTATCTGATATATTCATATTTACTGGTATAAAAAACTAAAGATCGTAAAAAGAACAGCTAGAGGAAGTGAATCACTAAACTAATACTGTTATTATTAATTGGCAATATTAAACCACAATACCCACTGTACCTAACTGGGATTCCAATGAGGTCTCTATGACGTTAGTTAAGCCCCACAACGGAATGCAATTAGGGATTGTTCAGACATTTTTATAGGAGCTTCATTATCCACATCTAACCCACAATTAGGTGCCCGTAATAATGTCTCAGTTCAAGAGCGGAAATTATTCCACAGAAATATATCCCAGGTCGCACATAAATTCTTTGGAAAATTCTCAAAGACAATTCGTATAAGCAAGCTCACGTGTGGGCGGCCATTCAGGTTTTTTTTACTTATAGGCCACCCCGCTATAATTAGCCGGAATAATTTTTAAGAATATGCCATTGGGGGGCAGGCATGGCACATTATCAAGAGCAGGCCGAGAAGAAGAGAGCGAATCGAAATGCAAACTATGTATTATTTAAATATTTGCATGCCATTAACCGGAAAGGGGGAGTGTGCGCTCGTTATATAAACAGACCGACTTAGAGGCAGTTGAAGCAGCGACCAAGTTAATGAAATCATTTTGGGCAACTCAGGCGACTTCATTAACCAAACTGTCAGTGTGAGAATACATGTGCAAATATATGCATGGCTGCCAGTGTATTGGCCCACTAATGATAGCGATTTGGCCCGAGTTGATGGCCTTAAGTATTTTGGTACCCTAATGGTTGGATCAGGGCATATGTGTTTCCACAGACGACTCTAACTGACTCTTTATTGTTTAAAGAATCAAATGGTGAAGAGGAAATGCGAGCATGAATTATAGGTTGATTTTAAGGCTTAAAGCATATTATTCTATGGGCTACACCTATTTATTAGAAGAAATATTTTCAAAGTAAATATTTTAAAGTAATTGTATTTGTTTCAGCTTAACAATGTGGGTGTTCTTTAGTACTTTCAACATCCTGTGGAAAAATTCTATATATATCAAAGAGAGTTCTGTATATTATCACCTTCTGCAGGGTATTTGGTAATCGACTTCTCCTCACACCTGCTTGATAATGAATTGTATTTCCTTGATGTGCAATTTTTGTTTACTCACACAGCCCCTACATATACTTTTGCCTGGCAGTGTGTGTTAGTAGAACCCCTTTAAGTCATCGTAAAATATCGTTTTCTGTTTTGCTTGTAATTTCAGTCACAATATCAGCATTGCGCTTAAAGGGCACTTTTTGCAGTTCGCTGTTTGTGCTGCTTTGTGTAATCCGACGAAGTATTCTTCGCAATAAATGATTACATCAGGGGTTCAAAGGTTCAGTAAACTTCTTATATATGCATGCAGGCATAATTACGCATACGACCTGTGGGCTGGCTGTATTTATAGAAGTCTAATCGTGAAACCATATCGTACGAGTGAGTTTTCCACTCCAAATGATGATAAGGCGTATTAGTGTAGTGGTCTTGATTGCATTTTTGCTGGGTGTGCTGCCGATGATTAGCTAATCGGCGATTGCAACGCAAGTAGGGGTAGGGGAGACGGAGTTTAACATGTAATGAAATATTCCATTAAGCCAGGTGAATAGGTCAGTCGATTAGCCGACTTTTCAGGCGCCAGACGTTGACTAATCGCTCTGTTGCATCTATAATGGGGATGACAATTCTGGGAAACGGACATGTTGATACGGAAAACAAAAAGCTTTCACACAGAGAAAAATATATTCTTTTTTTAACGGTAGAATGATATTTTCCCTTCTTTAAAAGTCACATAAATAGCAAGTACCAGTTATATAAAATAATTATTTTTCACAGAATTCGATGAGTGATTTTAAATATTCTGTATTAGAGTAGTTAAATATTTAATATCAGTAAAAAAGAAAACAATACCAAATCGTTTTAAAATTACTTGATTATAATTATTATTTACAATTTCTTAGTGTCCGGTTTAGGCCAAAAATATCTTTAAAGAGAATCAAACCTTACTATCTATCTTCTCGATTCTAATTAGCATAATAACTGCGCTAAATGGACAAACTCTATATCACATATTAAATTTGTTAACATATTAAATTTGTTTATTGAGAGAATATTAAATTAAAAATATTAAGACATTATTTCACTGCACTTGCTTAACGCAGACACACACCTATTATTATTCTATTATTTTAGCTCCACGCTGTTGATATTTATAATTTTAATTAGCACTTGCTGGCAATTAGTTACGTAAATTGCATTGGCCACAATATTTGCAAAATAAACTGCAGTTGGCTTCCGTGTTCCGATCTCGCAGCGTCAAGCTTTCGCGTTGAAATGCGTTTTGTTTAAACAATATGAACAATATAATGATCGGCTAGAGAAGGAGAAGGGGAGACAACTAGAGGGAATGCGTGGGCGGCTGAGCGAGAGGGAAGTATTGCAAGCTCACGTGTTCGTTTAGGCGCAAACAACAAAAAATAATCGATAATTCAGACTAGACGGCGGCGGCTGTTGCACTGACGTCACTACTAGCCGACAGCGACGCCGGCAGAGCGTCGGCGTCGAGGACAAGCCCCTCGAAAGCTGCATTCCGATTGGTCCAACACGCCTGATGACATCACAACGGGACAGAAGCTAAAGCACAATACTACCGTAATAGGAAATCCACACTTCCATTAACTGCACTGTCTAATGAGCAAATCATGAATCACAAAACACGGAAAATATATACATTTACTGGTAAACACCCGAAATTTATTAAGATTTTTTGGCCAGAGAAAGCACGTGCGAAGTCTTAGTCAAGAACTCACCCACATTTGCACCGGCCGCACTTAATTAAAAGTTGAGCTGGTTGTGGTTTTCTGGCACTAGATAAACGACAACATGTCGGCACTTTTTATTAAAGGGCTTAGTAACATTTTATTTGTGGTTTCTGTGGATTTATCAAGTTGTCAGCCGCAGACGAGCCTCCTTTTCCCACAAATCCAACAAAAGCACTAAAAAATGACAACTGTCGTGAGGGGTGGCCAGATCAACGGAATACTAAGTGATATATCGAGTTCGTGCTATCGATATATTGGCCTTTGAGCGGTAAATTTAAACTTTAATTCGAATTCAGATGGATTTTCTTACTTTCAAAGAAATAAATATTTCTCTTATTTTTTGCAACAGCAAAGTAAAGGTTTTGTATAATTGGGACAATTTCAGGTGACCTTTTTGATTATAAGCATACATTTGAAAATTCATTCATTACATTCGGCCGATCAATCTTTCTTATCACATGATTCATGCTTCATGTATTTATATCCTCAATAGCAAGCTAACGACGACGAAAGCGTTTGGATTATAAAGAAATCATTTTATGTGTGTATTTCCTGGTAAAGGGCTAAGTGTTAAGCCTGCCATTCGTCATGCTAATTTTATGTTTAGTTCGCTCTTTAACTCCGTATCGTTCGGTGGCGGCGCGACTTTATGGGGATTTATCGAGTCGTAATTCAGTAAACAGAAGCATAGATAAGCCGTGGGCGGGGCGTGAGTTCGTCGAAAAAAAGAGAACAAAGGTATTCAAATTCTAAGTTCAAGTTGGTGCCGACATGATCCTCCTTGCTGATTTTCCATGAGACCTTGGCCTTGCGCGGGGAACTTCTTGTTGGATATGCTTGCGAAATACTTCAGTTGCTTCGACGTTGTAGTGTTTGAAGTCTAACGAATTTCGTGCTCCGAGTTTTGTGTAGTTGGGAGCCCCATTTCGGCCCATTTCAATGGGGGCCATGCCATTCTATCGCTCTCCGATAAGTGGTGACTATCAGCGGGCAGATTAAGTGTTAGTTATCAGCGCCTTCGGGAGTCCAGCCGACCGACAATCCCCGTGTAGTCGTCATGGACGGTCGAGCGGCAGCGGACCTGGATCCGGGCCCGAACCCCAATCCCCATTCCAAGCCAAATCGTACTCTGGAAGAGAGGCTCGCGGAATATGGTCCGATGATCGAGTGGAAGTGGACGGAGACGCTGTTCCAGTGCTGGGAGTCGCTGCTGCTGATCCTGGCCACCTTCTGGTGCATCCTCCTGGCGCGAGTGTTGACCCACAAACTGGGTCTCTATGGCTCCCCCAATCGCTGCTACGCTGTGGAGTTTGCTCTTATCATCCTGCCCTGCATTCTGCTGGTAACGGTGGCCGTGGACTATATCAACTATGTGGGCCTAGTGATGTTGCTGGCGACCCTCTGGTTCCTGCAGAGTAGCAGGGCTCTGGAACGGGCTCGTAGTCGCCAGCAGTTTGATCTGGGCGGCAACCGACCCATGGCCCTGTCCGTGCTCCGTGCCCTCACGCACCTGATCACCGCCATCTGCATCCTGGCCATAGACTTTGGCAGCTTCCACAGGCCCTACCGCAAGAGCAGGCAGTTCGGCGCCAAGCTAATGGACACTGGGATCGGGTTGTTCGTCTTTACCATGGCCATGGTCTCTCGGAGAACGCGGCACTTTTCGGACTTGCGGAGGAGCGTTGTGTACTCGGCCCTGCCCCTAATCTTGCTAGGATTGGCGCGCACGGTGGCCATCCTGATAGTGGGTTATGGCCAGGATGAGCACGAGTATGGACAGCATTTGAATGCCTTTTTCACGCTGGGATTTACCAAGCTTTTGGGCGCTTTGGTCAGCATTTTGGCTCGAAGGGATCTGCATCTGCTGCCTCTGGGACTTGGTGAGTTGATCTCTGGGACCATTCCTCGTACCTTCCTATTCTAATCCAATTTGAAAAACTCCTTTTCAGGCCTCTTACTCTTCCACCAGTTTGGTCTGAGTGTCCTGGACATCACCGTCTATGTAATGGACGAGAATGTGCCCCGCTCCAATTTATTCAATGCCAATCGCGAGGGTCTCGTCTCCCTGCCCGGATTCGTGTCATTGTACCTCCTCTCCATCTACGTGAATCGTTGGATGGTGGCCATCAGCCAGCTGAGCTACTCCGAGTTGGCTAAGAAGCTCAAGAGGCTCTTCTACATCGTCCTGATCTTCTGGAGCTTGTTCGTGCTAAGTGCCTACGGCATTGGGATCTCAAGGGTGACCTGTAATTTCGGTTATGTAATGTGGATGATGGCCATCGGCAGCACCACCCTCTTGGCCAGCTTCGGGGCCATTGACTTTGTGATCAACAGCGTGATGCCCTGGGATCCGAGTGGCTCCGCGGTGGATGAGCAGGAGAAGGGCCTGCTGGCTGCCGAAACGGGAGCAAGGGAAAGGACCAAGCCCATTGTGCCCTTCACCATCAGTCAGGCCTTGAACCAGAATGGTTTGACCTTCTTTTTGGTGGCCAATCTCCTAACCGGCGGAGTGAACATATTCCTGAAGCCGGAGGATCGCTCCGACCTGGCGTCGGTGGCCATCCTGCTCGTCTATATGTTCCTGGCCACCAAGCTGGCCCACGAGTTGCTGAAGAGAGGAATTCGATTAGCCTGAGGTTCTCACTGTTCCTCTGTGCCCTGTGATTCTAGTTGAATTTATTTTGAATACTTTTTTTTAACATTTTTCTAGGTGAACTTTTTCCTAGAAATATCGACATGCAGTTGTATTATCTTTAGTGTTACCTTGTAGATAAGCTTATTTGTCTTTCCTATTAAATGTAAACAATTTAATCTAGACTTTGGCCTAATCGATTGTTTCATGGTTTTGGACAGTAACATTTTTTGCGGACGTTACCTTCTCTTAACTGATTAACTTTATGGGAGCCCTTCTCAGAAAGTTGATTAAACAAGGCTGTTATCGAGTTCCGTTTGACATTAATTGTTATTTTTTTAATTTAAAAGGGGACACATGAGATTATTTACTCAATCTAGAACTATATTTCCTGTTAAATAAGGAACCTGATTAACTTAAGAACTTAATTACAAAAAAGGCTTCAGCAGAAACCATTAAGTAAATATATTAAAACCGTTATCGAAATTTCAAAAGATCCGCCAGATCGATAACAAACTGGGTGCCTCGATAGCAAGAAGTGGCAACAGGTATCTCTTAAGTATTTACCACCAATTAAACCTGAAAACTGGCTTCTGGAAATGCAGGCAGAACGCGCTCGGCCAGCTGGGCAGTGCGTGGCCATAGCAAAACGCATTACCATGGAGACCATTTAGTTTTGTTGCCACAGCAAATGCAGAAAAGTTAGTTAAAGGAGCCGAAAACCAAGTGCAATTGCGGTCCAAAGATGTTTGTGTATCTCAGCAAGAAGGTAGGCCTCCCTTTATATCTTAAGCGAGTTCTTGTTAAGGGAGATTTCTGTATCTGCAGATAGCGATTCCCAACAATGTCAAGCTCAACTGCATCGCTTGGAACAAGGAGGAGGGCTACATCGCGGTGGCCGGTACGGATGGATTGCTCAAAGTCCTGAAACTGGATCAGGGTAAGTTAGAGGGAGTTATCGAATAATAGTCCTAATAATTAGCCAACTTTTCGGGTAAAAGTTATAAATCATACAATCTATATAAGACAAGCGAATTGGAATTATTTTCCTTATCTCTTTAATTATTTGATGGTCGTCATAAATTGTACTTAATACGTTATCTTCGCCCAATTCCAGCTGCCTCCAATGGCCAGAGCAAGGGAGGCCTGGCTGCCGTATCCAATCTGTCCATGAATCAAACCCTAGATGGCCACAAGGAGTCGGTTAAGGTGGTGACCTGGAACGATGCCCAACAGAAGCTGACCTCCTCTGACACGGACGGCGTGATCATGGTGTGGATGCTGTACAAAGGATCCTGGTATGAGGAGATGACCAATGACAGGAAGAAGTCCACGGTGGCCAGCATGAGTTGGACATCGGATGGCTCCCGGATCTGTATTGTCTACGAGGACGGAGCGATCATAGTGGGCTCTGTGGATGGCAACCGGATCTTTGGCAAGGAGCTCAAGGGCACCCATCTCACGGGTGTGCAGTGGAGTCCGGACAACCGACTCATCCTGTTTGCCTTGGCCAACGGCGAGTGTCATCTGTACGATAATCAGGGGAACTTTGCGGTGTGTAAAAAGGAGAGTCCCGTCCTTATTCTTTCTAAATTCCCTTTAATGAATTCTCCTACAGATGAAGCTGCACATCCAGTGCGTGAGCATTAGTGGCTCCTCCTCCAGGGGACATCGGATTGCTAGTATCTGCTGGTTCAGCGGCAGGGTCTCCCAGAGCCGCAAACGGCCCGTTCTGGCCATATGCTATGAGAACGGAAGGGTGCAGATCATGAGGAATGAAAATGATGATGGTATGTCGAATATCGGATGTTGCAAACTTCCTTCATCAGTAACCCTTTGACCCACATCTTATCCTTATAGCTCCTGCAATCTTCGACACTGGAATGCGCAATGTGGACGCCAAGTGGAATCACGACGGCACTGTTCTGGCCATTTGTGGCACCAGCATTGACACAATGACACCTCCGTCGCAGCGTGACTCCAACCAGGTGTGCTTCTACTCGCCGCTGGGCAAGATCATGCGCACCCTAAGGGTCCCAGGCAGCGACATCACCTCTCTCAGCTGGGAGGGAAAGTCCCTGCGCATCGCCATGGCCGTAGACTCGTTCATCTACTTCGCCAACATCCGTCCGGATTACATTTGGTGTTATTTCGAGAAGACCGTGGTGTTCCTGAACAGCGGCAGTGGCTCCCGGGACTCGCCCATGAACGTAATCACATTCTGGAACACGGTCTCCAATCAGAGTTTCCTCAAGGAGGTGGAGCCCACTCTGTGCCTGGCCTCCAGCAGTGAGCACTGCGTCCTGGGCGTGGAGTGTGTGAGCAGCAACATCAAGGAGATTGCCCTCAGCACCCTGGAGAATCGCAGTAATCCGGCGGATGATAGGGTCTACCAGTTGCTGCTCTGCAACTCCATTGGAACCACTGTGGATTGTGAGTAGAGATATAATTTATATTACGGTTTTGATGGGTTTATTATCACTATTTTTATGTCAGCCAAGTACACGGATATTAGACCCTGCTTTGTGGGCATCAACTCAAGCTATGTGGCCATAGCTTCCCAGGAGGAGATCCTCATCTGGCACTACCACACGCCTAAGGTGAGAATTAAAGGCGTAAATCTGCCTTAAACTCACGGAATCCTTACCTTCCAGAGTGCCTCCACCCTGCACAATGTAAAGGCGCGAAAGGAGAAGCGCTTCCACATCGATGACACTCCCACGGGCGTGGAGATGGCCAAGGATCTGATGCTGAGCAGCAGTAGTGGCGATGGTCACTCCACGCAGCGCGGTATCAGCGACCCCATCTGCGCCCTGGCTCTGTCCGAGAAGCTGCTGTTGGTGGCCAGGGAGTCGGGAGCCATCAACGAGTACAGCATCGCCAATGTGGCGCTGAGGAACCGACACCTAATGAACTCCAAGGTCTACAAGATGGCCATCAACTGCAATTCTACGTGAGTATGGTGGGGGATTTAAAAGGAGGAAGCTAAAAATCAAGTAGTGCTTCGGAAGGTAGCCAAGCTTCATATAAATAACTTTAAAACTCCAATTTACTTATTAATAGACGCGCTGCCATCATCGACCACATGGGCGTGATGACCCTGCTGGACCTGGACGACAACCGAGAGACCCAACTCAACTTCAGCCGCGTGGAGCGGAAGGATGTGTGGGCCGTGAGCTGGGCCAAGGACAATCCTCTCCTCCTAGCTCTCATGGAGAAGACGAGGATGTACATCTTCCGGGGCAACGATCCCGAAGAGCCCGTCTCCTGCTCCGGCTACATCTGCACCTTCGAGGACCTAGAGATCACCAGTGTGTTGCTGGACGACATTATCAGTGTGGGCGAGCTGCAGAACTCCTCTCATCTCATCCAGCTGAGGGTGAAGTCGCTGCGGGATACAGATGATCTGCTAGAGCATGTGGGCTTGGAAGATGCCAAGCAGTTTATTGAGGACAATCCGCATCCGAGACTCTGGCGCTTGTTGGCAGAGTCCGCCCTGAAGAAACTAGAGCTGGAGACGGCGGAGAATGCCTTTGTGCGATGCGCTCACTATCCGGGAATTAAGCTGGTCAAGAGGCTGCGCACGATCCACTCGCAGGAGCTGCAGCGGGCAGAGATTTCTGCTTTTTACGGAGAATTCGAGGAGGCGGAGAAACTATATCTGGACGCAGATCGACGCGATCTGGCCATCGAGCTGCGCATGACTCTCTGCGATTGGTTCCGCGTCGTCCAGCTCTACCGGATGGGTGGCTCTGGAGTATCCGACCAGCAGATGGAGATCGCCTGGCGGGAGATTGGCCACCACTTCGCCAACCTGCGCTCCTGGGAGAGTGCCAGGGAGTACTACGAGAAGTCCCACTACCTTGAAGGCTTTATGGAAGCCCTCTACCACTTGGAACAGTTCGACGAGCTGGAAAAGTGTGTGGAGCGGCTTCCAGAGAAGAGTCCGCTGCTACCGAAGCTGGCCGAGATGCTGGCCTCTGTGGGAATGTGCTCGGAGGCAGTGCAGGCCCATCTCCGCTTCGGTGACCAAAAGGCAGCCGTTTCCACCTGCGTCAATCTACGCCAGTGGGGCGAGGCCGTCGAACTGGCCCAGAGATTCCAGCTACCGCAGGTTCAGACGCTAATAGCCAAGCACGCGGCGCAGTTGCTTCAGGAGGGTCGCCTCAAGGAGGCCATCGAAATGCAGCGGAATGCCGGACGCCACTTGGACGCAGCTCGTCTGCTCTCCCAGATGGCAGAGCGCGAGCAGGAGAAGCGGGCTCCTCTGCTGAGAATCAAGAAGCTTTACGTCCTCGCCGCTCTGTTGGCCGAGGAGCACCTAAAGGCGGTGGCCACGCCTGAAATCGACTACGCCAGCGGCAGGAACACCCTGCTAGACTCCATCGCCTTGGAGGATGCAGCTGCCATTGAGCGGTTGTGGCACTGCTCCGAGGCCTACCACTTCATGCTCCTCGCCCAGCGCCAACTGCGCTTTGGGATCATCCACAGTGCGGTGATAACAGCCGTCAGGCTCCGGGACTACGAGGATGTACTCCCGCCGGAACACATCTACAGCCTGTTGGCGCTGGCCAGCTGTGCTGATCGGGCCTTTGGCACTTGCTCCAAGGCTTTCATGAGGCTCGAGCAAATGGGTCACCTGCCTGACACCACTCTGCAGCGTTTCGAGGAACTGGCGGCAGGGATATTCGCCAAGTACGACCCGGAGGATACTGTTGGAGAGAAGGTGGAGTGCTATTCCTGCGGGGTACCAGTTCCGGACAGGTGAGTGATGGGGCTTGGGTGGCTAAATCCTCCTCTTAACTAACTCTTAACCATATTTCTAAAGCTCCCCCGCCTGTCCGGAGTGTGGAGCCCGTTTTCCGGCTTGTATTTCCTCCGGAAAACCAATCACTCAACCCACGAATAACATCTGGATCTGTACCACCTGTCACCACTGTGCCGCTCCCACAGAGATCTCGAGGCATCGCACCTGCCCGCTGTGCCACAGTTTGATTGTGTCCATGACGGTGGAAATCTAAAATAACTTAAAAAACAAACTTTATTGTGTAATGGTTTCTAAAAGATAGTTTTTAGATAAATACAATTTTAAAGCAACTTTGTATTATCCACCGTTTTCTATAAAAGTTATCAACCTTTTTCATATGAACTTTTAAGAGAAGCAAATTGCACTTTTCGAATTTCAGAAAGTAAAGGCTTAAATTTCGATGTTCGATGATCGATATATCGGTAGTGACATCGATGTTGTTGCAGCCTCTAGTCTCTCACACGCTCATAGTAATGCACCTATCACAGATCGTGTGCCAACATGCACGGAACCCCAGATTTTGGAGCCATTCTTCAAGTATTACCCCACAAAATTTCAATAAATTCTTTCCGTCAGATTTTTAGAAAATCACCCAACAGTGGGCCAACCTATGGGAAGCTCCCGCCTTACAGTGGGGGCGGTTACAGAAGGCGCGAGCTCAGGAGCTGGAACCAGTTATGAACCAGTCGCTCCATAAGACTACAGAGCCATGTTAATATTCAAAATATTGGCGGGGGCCTGACATCGATCGCGTACCAAAATGCACGTTATCTCACACAAAAGGGAAAAATAATCATGAGTTCCGGTTTAAAGCTAAAAAAGATTGTTCCGCCACGATTTTAGAAATTCAAGTATTTCTCTATTCCGAGCTGGTTAATAAGCACTGGTTCCACATCTGTATTAGTCGATTAGTCTTCCGCCATAATACAAATTTCAATTGACATTTTAAGCAATTGTACAAATTAAACATGCTCCATTTTAAGCAATTGTATAAACCAGGAATGCCCCGTAACTGAAATCGAAATTCTTTGCATTATGGTGTATATTTCATCAAAATCCGCTTAGCAGTTCAAGAGAAAACTCCATACAGGACATGTTGGCATAGGTCAGGCAGCAATTGAGAGCACAAGGCAGGGAGCACTCAAAGCTAGGTGGTAAATATTAAGTATTGCTTGAAAATGTGTGTATATAAAATGTTCCAGATTTTAAGTTAAAATATATAAACACACACACACATTTCGTATACACCTATTTCAATCAATACTTAATATTTACCACCTAGCTTTGAGTGCTCCATGGCTTGCGCTCTCAATTGCTGCCTGACGGTCATACCTTTTAATTGCAATATGCAAGCTACTTTCACTGCAGGCTACGAAATTCACGCTCTCATTGCTCAAAATTGAGAGCGTAAAAGTCTAAAAATAGAACGCGCTTGCTTGTGTGAGTACATTCAGAGCAAGCAAAGTGCGTTTAAACCGAAATCATTTCAAGGCCAAGAACCGAATTCGGTTACATGCGTAAAAAGAGGGTGGGGGAATTGGTGACAAAAAATATGATTGATTGTTTAACTGCATACATACATATATAAACAGCTTAATTGTTGTATATACATATATATTAACTTTTTTATAACCTTAATAATCTAAATGAAAATTATATTATTCATATAAATATTTATATAAAATATAAAAAATAAAAATTATGTTTTTAAATACATGTAATATATTAAGGATGGGGAAATTGGTGTTAAAAGATATGATTGAACAGGATTTATAACTAAATTACTTACATATATAAATAGTAGAATTGATATGCATATGTACATGTGTATATATTAACTACATTATGACTTTAATATTCTAAATTAATATAATATTACTAGTATAAATATCATTAATAT